>VYZS01063203.1:3700-15497 GCA_013400695.1 Neodrepanis coruscans
AAGTGTAAAACCCAGCACCTAGATTTATTAAACCTCATAATATTGGATTCAGCCCATCTATCCATCTATTCTCAGTAATCAGAGAATTTAATCTTTCTTAAAGATATCCATTTCTTTATTTATCAGTCTATCAGTCTATTTATTTATCAGTACTGCACTTATGTAATTTTTGAACAAGTGCTCTTTGCTCTACTTCCCTATATTGCTGTCCCTTCTTTTACCCATTTGAATTCTAGCTCTGCAAAGAATATATTTTTTTTACCACAATATTAAATGGTCTTTACTCTGCCAGTAAGGCAAGAATGATACCATTTGTTTTTTATATTTATTTCTAAAATCAGAAAAGTGAAAGACAATACATCAACTGGCAAAACAATTGTCCTATGCTAGGACACAAGCTAAGAGAGAGCACACACAAATCTTCACTGTTGTACTTCTGTTAGATTTACATGAATTTTGAGGTTATTATGAATCAAATCTTAAGACTTACTAGAAAGTAAAGTATGGCATCCTCAGTTCATATGAGCACAACTTCACAGAGAACACAAGCTTTTCAGTAACTACCCTGACTTTTGCAAACTGTAAATCATCTGCGAGCCACTACTGTTCTACTAATTACAGCAAGAAGCTGTGCTCATTAGCTGTTCTCATCTGGTTCACTGCACGAGCTAAATAGACCGTAAATGAGCTAGCAATTATTGCTGTATTACTGCTACCAGCTTTGTTCATATCAAAATATCTTCACCAAATGTTGTGCTTCTTAGTATTATCATGTTAAGAATTTCACAATTTCATGTTGAAGCAGTTAATTGGGAGGTTGTTCTTGGAAGATGGAGGAGCTTCTAGAACTTCTATGAATGACTGGCTTTCATAAGAATCTTCAGCCCATTTATGACAACCTCTTAAACCAGACATCTACATGCATACATAAATACTGTACTTCATGAACTAAAAAAGAAAATGCACACCTTGCTATTCACCCTTAGTTTTCTTCTAATTTTAAACTTCAGTTAGATTCTAGACTTAAAATATTTAATTATGAGGGAGAAGATTTACAGATTTTGTAGCATTCATAGTCAGTGTGATAAATTATTTATATAAGAGTTTTTAGTGATATGTACACTAAATTAGTAAAAGAGAAAATATGAACTTGTTGTATACCCAGTGGCACTTTCTACAGAAAGATTTTTACAACAACTTGTATGATAAATTTAGCTTTTACAACCCATCCAAGTGGCCTGCAGATGAGTTTTCAGATGGGAATGTGTACTTTAGACTTAGAAGGATAGATAGGGGGTGTGAGCTTATTTTTTCATACATCCAGTCTCACACATATGCTAAGCTATAAACATTTATCCCCTTATCTTCCTCTGTTTCCTGACTTGCTTTCAATAAAAAATTCTGAAGTTCTTTGCAGTAGAATTATACTGAGGCTTTTCATCTTGGTCAAAAGGCTACCCATTGCTCCTTGTGTGGTACAGGAGAGTTTTGCCACAACACAACCATTTTTAACATGGAGCACATTTTGATGTTGCTGAGAGAGAAAGCATTCAAAGAGGAAATAAATATTGATCTGAAAGATATGGCTTGTCTTTCAGAATGTTGAAAAGGCAAGAACCAAAGCAGCAGTTCCTAAACTACAGCATATTTCATTACTTTATAAACGATGATTTAAATAACATGGTAGTAGGGGGATAAAAAGGAGTAGTTGCAATTTTCAAGATGTTTCTATAAGAACATATGCAGTTGTGAGAGTATCTGTCCTTTAATATGTAGGAGTTGCTATGTACAATTTCAAACACAAGAACCATTCATTTAACTCAGATGGCACACACCAGTGTCTCTTGCTTCTTAATCCTGCTGGTCAAAGGCTTAGGAAGCTGGGAGCATTAACACATTAAAGCAGACACTACCATGAGTAGTCACTGGATAATTACATTTGCGTATTTTCAAAACTAGCTCCAAGATTGTGGTAAGTGTCTCTGAGGTGCCTTTATAGTACCTGATGAGTCACACCTGTCCCTACCTGGAACATAGGGCCTGCCTAGCAGTGACTTCTGCCCACCTGTAGCTGCTTCTCAGTCAGGAATATTAGTCATCAGGAACAATTTAGGTGCAGCCTCGGATAGGATTCTTCCAAAGACCCTTACAGTGATTGAAGAGAAAAGAGGAGAAGAGCATAAGAAAGGGGTCATTTGGAAAAAGGAGGAAAAAAGTATTTTGAAGTGCAGTGGTGAAAATACACAGACTACTGAGGTTTCCAGTTTATTAGATTATTTATTGTCCTCTTTATGTTTTGGTAGTCAAAGGGAGACCTCCTTGCAGTCTACAACTTCCTCATGAGGAGAAGAGGAGGGGCCTCTGTGGTGAGTGACAGGACCTGAGAGAGTGGCTTGAAGTTGTGTCAGGGGAGGTTTAGGTTTGATATGAGAAAAAGATTCTTCATCCAGAGGGTAATTGGGCACTGGAAGAGGCTCCCCAGGGATGTGCTCACAGCACCAAGCCTGTCAGACCTCAAGAAGTGTTTGGACAATACTCTTTGGCAAATGGTGTGACTCTTGGGGATGGTCCTGTCCATGGCCAAGAGTTGGATTCACATGAAATCACCCCACGGAATCATGAATCCCTCCAGAAAACCTGCTCCAACAGGGACTCCTCCCTCCACAGCTCCACAGTCCTTGCCAGAAGCCAGCTCCAGCACAGGCTTACCACAGGGGCCACAGCCTATCTCACCATAGTCTTCCCCATGGTCTGCAGAGGAATCTCTGCACCGGTGCCCTCCTCCCCCTCCTTCTACACTAATCTGGGTGTCTGCAGGGCTATTGCTCTTACACAAGCTCACTGCTCTCTTCTTTGGCTGCTTCTACTTAACAGGTCCTCATCCCACTCACCCTTTCTTAACTATGTTATCCCAGAAGGACTGCCACCATTGCTGACAGAATCGACCTTGGCCAGCGGCAAGTCCATCTTGGCATTGGCTCTATCAAACAAAGGAGAAGTTTCTGGAAGCTTCTCACAGAAGCTACCACCCCTGTAGCGACTACCAAAACCTTGCCACACAATCCCAATACGAAAGTAAACTGTCATAAACTATGAGTATCTTAAACTATGTACCCTGACTTTTCTTTTAAAATTCATATTTTATATAATGAGTTGTTTTGACCTGTTTTAAAGTACATTACTAACTTGAACTAACTGACATTCAGCAGAAGATATAGAGCACTATTAGTGCATGTCAATGTAAAATGTACCTTCAGCCAATAAATAGCCATCTATTTTGATGAAACTCCTTTGGATTTAGCAGCCTTTTCTGTCATTCTCCATTTTAGTGAACATAGTTAATTTTCATGAAAAAGAACTGAGTGTGGATTATCCTTCCTTTTGTTATCATTGTTACAGGGAGCAACAAACAAATCAAGGGAGTAGGATACAAAAACAGAGTTGCAGTGAAACAAAATGTCATATGCTGATGTTTCATGTTGATTCTGAAGAATTATTAGTTGCATGGTGACTGGCACACTTAACAGTACCTTCATGAGTCATTTGCCAGTCACTCTGTAATTATTCCAGGTGGTGCTGGGGAAATGACTCTCAAGTTTTATAGAAGTAATCAGCATATAAATGTTGGCAGGAAAAAACCTCCAACACAGGCTTCAGGTGCAGCACTCAATGCAGATGGAAACACTTCAGTAAGTTCTTAAAAGTGGTGGTTATATCTTGGCTGGAAAAAAAATTGTTCTGGTGGAACCTTGGTTTTTATCCCTGTCTTATCTGAAAAATGGAACAGAAAGTAGAACTTAAGAAACTTTTACTATTTGGAAATAAAGAACTGATTGTTTTAAAAAAAATCTAAGTCCTTTTTATATGGAGCAAATAAGAAATCAGAACAGAGGATGTTAGATTTCAGGTGGGAGAGGTGTATTATTTTTATTTAAAGGTGTGCCCTCCCTGATCTTTCTAGTTCCTTTTCTTCATTAGAATAATCAGTGATATTCATGTGGCTCAGGCCAAGGACAATACAGGCAGCACTCTGTTGTTTGAGTCTTAGTGCTTCTGAGAGGTTCTCATTCTCTCCCAAAAGGGTTTGAGCCCATTTAAAAAGATAACATAATAAATACAATACAGTCAGTCAGCCTAATATACTGTAACAGTTTGAACTCAGCCGGATGCCAAGTGTCTGCCCAGGCACTCTATCCCTGCCCTTCCCAGCCAGGCAGTGGGGAGAAAATAAGACAGTAAACAACTCATGGGTTGGGATAAGGCAGTTTACTAAAGCAAAAGCAAAGTTTGCGTGCACAAAAGCAAGGTGAAAAATAAAAAAATTATTCTCTACTCCCCATCAGCAGCGAGGTATGTCCAAGTCCCAGGAAGCAGGGCTTTAGCACATGTAGTTGTTTCTTAGCAGGCAGCCACTGGGAACAATGAATGCCCTCCTTCCTTCTCCTTTCCTTAGTTTTTATATCTGAGCTGACGTCATGTAGTATGGAATATTCCTTTGGTCAGTTTGAGTCTGCTGACTTAACTTGTGTCCCTTCCCAGAATCTTGCCCTTAGCTGGGGAAGGAACATTATAGTCCCAATGCTGTGCTCAGCAGCAGTCAAAACACTGGTGTGTTATCAACAGCCTTCTAGTTACCAAAACAAAGCAGAGCACTGTGAGGGCTGCTATGGGGAAATGGACTCCATCTCAGACAGACTCAATACATATACAAATGTCATTGACATAAAAATATAACAACTTCATAACAAGGTATTTTCTGGGACTGAATGATCAAAAAGCAGGATTAAGGGGTTAATTACAAAGTTACCGGAAATGTTAGGTTGAAAATTTTCCTCTCAAACTATTAGAAAGAACAGTTTGACCTAAATGAAGTTTCACACTTGGAAAGTACTCCTTTCACAAGATTTTAAATGAAAATGCCTAACATCAAAAACATTGAAAAATTGTATTTTCATTTTGTATTCGTCTTCTATATTCACTGAGAGCTCCAATAGTTTGTCTTATCCCTCTGTTTTTCTTTATGATATAGATTAACTAGATGAATCTGAGTTGCATTCACTGAGGTAAAGATTACTTCATTTTAGACTGTAAAATGTATTAGAAGACAGTATGAGCACTTTGAAATTAAAACTTTTTCCTTTCATTTTTTTTCAAAAAATCAATTATTTTTGTCTCCAAAAAGAAATTATTTTTTTATTTTAAACTCATTCAATTATGTAATTCCAGTAAATAATATAATGCTACNACAAAATGAATATAAAATTTTTCAATGTTTTTGAAATTAAAACTTTTTCCTTTCATTTTTTTTCAAAAAAATCAATTATTTTTGTCTCCAAAAAGAAATTATTTTTTTATTTTAAACTCATTCAATTATGTAATTCCAGTAAATAATATAATGCTACTATTTCTCAAACAAGATTTGAAGGTAGTTTTAAATCAAAGAAACATTAGTTTCTTTTGCTGAACTCATGAATATTCTTTGCAGTCAGAGAATCTTAGGCTTAGTTTGAAAATTAGCGTCTGTTTTCTTTTTAAAAAGCATCTGAATGCGTATATCTTTAAATATATCTTTATGGCCTTGGCTCATCCAAGGTCTTAGAGTGACAGGATGTCGTGGTTTTACCACAAAATTTTCAATTCTGACAAGAGATGTCCGAGAGAAGCCACAGACACACCCCAAAAGGAAGAAAACACACAAATATCACAGTTTATTTCACACACACAGAAAACCCGACAATAAAGCGCAACAAAACAGACAAATTAAGCTTTCCCAGTGCCCATGTTGGGGCGAGAACGCTCTGGAGTAGTACTGATCTCTTTCTGGGGCTCCCAGAGAGACACTGGGATAATTACAGAAGGCCTGCAGCCGATCTGAGAACCCACAGCAGCGTGAGCCTCCGCTCGGCTTTTCTGAAGAAAAACACTCAAAACAACTAGAAACCGTGAGCCCCNGGGCCGCGCCGGGGGCTCGGCTCTGGGGCTGCACGGGCCGTGCCCGGGGCTCGGAGTGGGGCCACGGCCAACCCCAGCCCAATGCCGCTCCGAGGGACGCACGCGTGAGCACCGCCACTGCCGGGCTGAGCCGTGCCGTACCGTGCCGTGCTGCTGCCGGGGGGACAGGGGCTACCAAAAACCACGCAGGCGCCGGCACCGGCGCCGCCTGCAGCCCTCCACCACCGGCTCCGGGCACACCTTCAGCCTCCTCGCATGGTAGGAAAAAAGACCGTTTTTACTTTCGTTTTTCACCCTATGACACAGGACATATCTGCTGGGTCCCAATCCCTGTTCTAAACAGGCACTAGAAGCTATATATATAACACAGTAGCATTGTTCCACTACTATTAGAAACCATGAGACAGAGTCTTGTTAATACATTGAATTAAAAGAAAAAAAACTTTTTAAAGGAAAGCATTTACTGACAAATGAAAATCTGAACTGGAAAGAATAGGCTGAATAAAAGAGAACAGTTCTACAATCTCTATGTAGCATAGGTGACCTGGTCCAGTAGGCCTGAGGACTACAGTTCTTGCTGTCTTTCTAAAGCTTTATGTTACTGATTTATGTTAGCATCTTTGTGATGCTAACTACTTCACCAATCATAAAATAACATCACATTTGAGCTTCTACACAGTCTTGGGCTTTACATTGTGTCCTGCACCAGTATTAGATTTGCAGCTGTGACAATATCTGATAGGACAGCCACAAGCTCAGTATCTTGAGTGTATCATTCCTCTTAGAAGCAAAAGAGATCCATAGACTGGATCAGCAACTTGGTGACTGTCCACGCAATAGCATTCAGGATGTTTTTCAGACACAGAGAAGTCGTGTCAGAGGAATGTCTTTTGCATTTGGCTTAAAGACTTCATAAGAAGTAGCTTTTCCAGTTTAAGTTTATAGAAATAGTCTGAGTTGCAAATTTATTACCAAAACCTCACTGTCAGGGCACAAACGTTAACACAGTGACTAGCTGTTCTATGGAATGCATCTGTCATAAGTTACAAAAGATTTCTTGGGTATAACCTGGACAAACTTTGCTTCAGTAGATCCTCATTGTCCATGCTGTTCTGTATTCTCTATCAGTCATTTAACAAAAATCTTCATTTTTCTATTAAAAATTTTTTTTGCATTTTCAGTTTGAAAGATGAGTGACCTGAAAGCTCCTCATGTGATTGCTTACACAACTGTGAAATTACAAAAGAGAGTATAGCCTGTCTACATGGATGCAATCATCTAAACACATCAATATGTCACAGCAATAAGAACCCTGTTAGAAGGCAATTACATCCTTGTTGTAGGATGTTGTAGGAGTTGTACTTCTGTGCAGTTAAAGGATAGGTAGGAACTTTGCAATTATGATGTAATATGTAAATAGAAAAAAATGTGAAACACAATGTTATAAAGTTAGTATAAGAGGACTTTGAGGAAATGTGTTTATGTGACTTTTCAGTTCCTACAAATTGTATTGCTTCTGAAAATTAATGGATTTACAGTACTGCTGGAAGCCCCTAGAATTGTTAGCACTAAGAATTTGTCAACAATGAATAAAACTGCTAATTATTCTTTTTTCTTTAAATTAATTACAGGTTCCTGTGGGAGAAAACAGTTCAGTTGGAGAAGGATTAAGAATCTAGGGTGTCATTTCAAAATACTTGGAAAAGTTGTGGAAGTAGAATATGAAGCTAGTGTTGACAAGAAGACACTATGAGGCTGCTTGTTAACATACTATGAAAACTGCCTTATATGTTCAAAGTTCACATCATTAATTAATACACAGTTTAAGTGCCAAAACAGATAAAGCCAAGTCATCTTCAGATTTTCTACACTCTGAAGACTGATTAGATCACTGTAGGTTGAATTAAACATGTCAAAATAATGACCTTTTTTAATGAAATGACATTACCTTGTCATCTTGATTTGCTCATCAAGTAGCTAAACTTAGTCATCTGGATCAAATTTATATGGTCTTTTTTTTTTCCTCCACTGCATTTCAGACATGCAATACTACTAGTTTCTTTGAATCTACTTGTCATTTCACAGATACTTTAAGGGTATTGAGGTAACACGAAGTATTTGAAAGTTTCCTGAAGTACTTATCTAATATGAAACCTCATGAGTGTTCTAGAAAAACAGCCCATTGTTTTCCCTGCGCATGTTTCAGTTACATTCCTTCTTCTAGTTCTAGCATCTAGTGTACAGAGTTGTTTCCATGACCTCCCCAAGAACCAAGAATAAGAAAGAAAATATTTTCATTAAGGTACTCTTCTATGAAATCTTCTTAGGAAATTTTGGAAAATTTCTTTTGCATTTAGCAAATTTGTAAAGAAATCGCTGAAGTATACTAGATTGCCAGATATCTTCCCAACTAATATAATGATTTAGTACTAATATGGCATTTTAGATACCTAAGTAACTCATTTTGTTACATTTTAAGTGCAACTTTTCTAGTTATGCAGTAATGAATCTTTGAAATTACTAAATGAAAACTGCACCAGGTATAAATTATTTTCAAATAAATTTATTTAAAGAAGCCTCTGATATTTCTAAACATTTTGTAATAAACAAATGCTTTCTTCAATTCACTCTACAACTATAAATATTTCCTTGAAGGAGAGACTTTAGAGCAGAGCTTTGTAATTTTTTTTTGTGTACAGCAGCCACCATCAGTAGTTGTAGTCACTAATACCCATCACCATGAATAGCTTTTTCTTCTGTACTGAGAAAAATGACTTGTGTGTTATGTCCCATACTTTGGCAACTTCTGCTACAGAGAATTTGTAGAAGTACCATAATCATTATTGATAATTTAATCCTGATCGGATATTTTACTCCTGGCTGAACAGTTGAGGTAGCACTAATTAGATTTTCATCTTGGTAGGATACTTGTTCTCAAAAAGAAAAAAAAAAAAGGAATAAGGAATGACATAAATTGGGACTGCTTCTACATTAAAACAGTACCTGTCATTTAATTTTGAAATTTATGGATGAAAAGCTAGGGAGGGAGGCACTTAATTTTAATGTGGCATAGAGCATGGCCTCTTGATGATATTCAGCAGTGAAATAATTCTTCTGGAAGAGAATGGGACTATAGACATATAAGCATCTGTAGAGTCACAGTCAGGAAGTGGTACCATAGCATTTTGAGTTTATTCATCATCTTTAAAATCTAAAATTCCAGTACAATTTTTATTTTTCATGTGGGAGCAATAAATGTAGTTAGTACAGAAAGGAAGTGTTTTCATTAAATTCCAATAGAAAAATTGCGCACCATAATGATTGCATATTAGACTATATATTTAATGTGTAAACATACACACAAAATTTCTACTCTTGATCTTCTTAAAGAAAAAAAGAAACTGTACAGAATAACAAAGCCACTTCCTAGTGGTAGCCATACTTCTAGGGATGGGGAAAACGTTGATCAGTTGAGAAAATCAGATATTTGTTTCTGCTCATATGAAATAGAGTTAGGTCATTTTAGAAAAGAGTATGAGAGCTGGCTCAAAATGTCTTCTGTGGCACAAAACTAGCATCCCAAAGTATGCTAGTCAAAAAAAATTCTGCTTTTTTCAGAGTTCTTGTAAACCAGCATCTATTCCAGAAACACAAATAAGCAGTTGAAGAGCAAAGATATTGAGCTGTTTTTTATAAATACTTGACATTTACTAGTGTATAACTTCTCTCATCAGTTTTGATTTCCTCAAAATATTTGCAAGCTGTATAGGAGCATTAAAATGCACCAATATCTAAATGGTAGGAGCCAACTATCGTAGAGAGCAACAATATGAACATTAAGAAACTTAAAGACATACAGACAAAGTACAACTTCTTAAATACTCATAAAAATATATATAGATATTTGCATAAATTGTTATGCAAAAGATACATAAGGAAGAACAATTTCATTTAATTAAAATTTTCAACAGCAGGTATTACCTCTGCAAAAGTTGAGGTCTATGTGTCCCTGCCACTTTTCCCAAAGAATGACATTGCCCTTTACTTAATCTCAGAGCCTCAGCAGGAGAGCAGGAGAAATGGATCCTGACTGAAAAGACAACTCTTCTGTTCAATCTCAAGACTTCCATATCCTCCTCTCCCCTTCCCCTCCCCTCCTCTCGTTGTTTTTTTAAGACAGTTATTAGGCATAAGAACACTGGATATAATAAAAGAAATAAATTTAGTGGATTTTCTCATATGACTTTCACAAAAACATAGCAACAGGAAGTATCTTAATTTTTCCAGGTGGAATTTCTTCTACCTAAACATTTCCTTTTGAAGAGCAGAAGGGAGAATGAAAAAAAATTAATAGTGTAACTAGACCAGAAACGTGTACAATTTTCCAAACAGATCTCCAGTTCCCATCATAACATAAATTTTACAATTTTTTATTAAATACTGTTTCAAATTGTTTAATTTCTTCAACTCTCAAAGTCCATTCTCTCATAATAATTGTCAAACGTTTTTGCAGGCAAAAAATGCAAAGTGGCAGTCTTTCGTGTGCCAGAGGAAATGTCTGTTTTCTATTGCCTTCTTGTCCTTCATGTCCTGAGAGAAAAAATAAAAGACTATGATGCTGAAAATACCTAGTGAACCTAATAAGTACTCACTGAATTGAATTGTCCAGTTGTCTTATTGGCTGGAGTAGTGATATTTTGGATGTACCAGCTGCTCTTGGGAAAGATTGCATCAAATTACATGACAATTACACTATATTACCAGCATTTCTTATGTCTTAGTTTAAGCTTTATATAGACAAGTTAAACTTGCATCAGTCACAATAGAAAGATTGCATTTCAAAGACTGAGAGAAAATCTTGGTAAGCTCTCACTATTTAGTTACCTGCAAAGGCTACAGTCTATGTGAAATATCCTGATATTCTCAAGAAAATTTGTATGACCAAGTAAGGAATAAATAGGCCACCTAGAGAAGGCTGACTGGGAAACTGATTACACTGAATCTCCTCAGAAGTTAAGTTTAAGAGAAGTTTATCTGTAGCTGACTGTAAGTCTGACTGGTAATGGACGACCTATTAGGAGTATGAGTAAACCACTCCAGTTGCTCAACATACACTTACAGGGTCTGGAATAACTCTGATTTGAGTGCCTCTTGCACCTCTGCCTCTGGCCTCCCAGAGTCCTCAGTTTCCACTCACCTTCTGAAAAAGCCTCCTCTTAACAGGTGCATTTTTTACTTATTCCTTTGTTTTTCATAGGCTGATCTTTTATTTCCTTTTTTTAGTCTTATCTGAAAGTCTAATTCCATGTCACTAACATATATAGTTCACGAAATAATTATTTAGTATATTGTGAATCTTTGGAGAGAAAGCCTACAATAATAAAAGACAAAGAACACAAATGCCTCTGTCTTTAAGACTTATTTCTGACCCCATGTTTTATACCACTCTATATTTTGCAGGTCTTTCACCTAAATGACACAGGCCCAGTCAGGAGAGAGTGTAGACTGTGTTATTTGAGAATTATATGAGTATTATGTGAGCATAAAAGTTGGTTTCCCAAGGAAACAAAATTACAAGATGACAGACATTCAGTAAGTGTTGACTGCAGAGGGCTGACATGGATATTGTCTGATTTCTCTGAAAGTCAGCAAAAGGCAACTGGTGTTAGATAGGAAATAGTCATTACTCTCCCAGTATTTCTCCTAGCATTTTTTGGAAGTTTATCTAGATGTTCTTGCACTAACCAAGGATTAATAAGACAATGGATTCATAATTACTTAAATAATTACATGGTTAAATCAATAGAACAATATGGGGGGAGGGTTAATTAGCTTTAATGTAGCT
>VYZS01063208.1:0-10227 GCA_013400695.1 Neodrepanis coruscans
GGTGCGCCTCGCTCGGTGCGTCGCCACAGGGTTTTCTGGAAAATGAGCGGGGAAGTTCTTCGGAGTGAAAGGTTGTAAGGGATGTGAAGTGCCTCTAGACTGAGGGAAGCATCGCGGGGATGGGATTCTGCCACAGGCCAGGGCAGTTTAGCTGCCACTAACACAGTAGAGCCGCTCCTGAATGAAGCAGATCAATGTACCCAAAGGACAGGGGGATGCGTCGCTCCACCTGCCCACCCATCAGGAGGGAAAGACACCCGCACCAGGAGCTTTGCCAGAGGGGGATGTCCCGCCAATCCCTTTCCATCGTGGCACGAAAGGAAGGAAGGCCCCTGGACACAGGGCTCCTGCCCCATCTCCAAGATTCCAGCAGCACTAGCGATTCCCAAGTCAAACCATGAGGGTGGCAGCTTGCCAGCAGCAGCCTGGTCCAAATAATGCCTTCCCTGGCAGGGGGCAAGTGTCCTATCAGGTGTATTTCCTGCTAAGATGGACTGAAACCATTTTCTTTTATAAATACTTCTTCCTGTCATTGTGATTGCAGTTACAGTGTTATGTTACCATGTGGCCTTGCGTGGTATTTTTGCTTGGAAAAGGTTCTGAGGTCACATTTCACAGATGTTTGGAAAAACAGAATTTTTGTGGATCCACCCATGCAGTAAAAAAAAAAAAAAAAATTTAAAAAAATTGAAAGATTGTTCTGGCAGCTTGTTTTTATTTAGATTCCCACTCCAGAGTGGCGTTCTTAGCCCTGTTTCATCATCATCCCTCAAAAAAAAAAAAACCCAAGCAACAGAGTACATAATTAGAATCTGGTTTTGAAGGTTAATTTAAACACAGCCATAGAATTCTCCCTTTTGAAAGAGTCTTCCCTGGGAATTTTCTTTCTGAAACCATAAAATCAGGAAGAAGCTGGGCAGGTCTGTTGTCTCTGAATCAGAGATAAACACAGGAGAACAGGAATATACAAGAATGGGGATATAAAACAATTCTCTAGTTTTGCAAAGCCATTCTTATAATGACTAATTTACACAGCCATGAGGCATCTTTTTTATTAATGATGTTGAAGAACATGCTCATTTATCTGGGCACTGAAAACCTGGAAAATCGAAAGAAAGGCAGGAATATTTAAGGAATTCTATCTTAATTGGGAGATATTTTGGTTTTTCAAAGGCTAAATTTGTTTTGCTACTGGAATGGATAAAAGATTCTTGCAGCCAGCCAATTGGATCACTGAAACTCTTTCAGCTGAACCGTGGCAGGAATATTTATAGATCAAGCAAAGATTCCTGCAGGATTTGGGGTTTGTTTAATTCAGCACTTTGGTTTATTTTTTCCATAAAAATCTACCCAAGCGATGCACTGAACCACATCATTTCTACACACAGATTTTATAGATTCTCAGTGTGAATTGGTTTTTTTTTTTTTCCAAAATAATTTTATATTTGGAAACCAGGAAAGTGCTCACTGGAAACACTCCTGTGAGGAGTGACTCCACCTCTCAAGTGCAGCATGGGAATGAAGTGGGTGCACTGCTGGCTCAAGGCACAATCCTGTGTCATAATTACAGATTCCCCCAAACAAGCAGAGGCACATCTTCCCTTCCCAAAATCAGGGTGATATAACAAGGGGAAGAGGCAGACAAGGCCCACATTCCAAAAAGCATGTATGTGATGAAATAGTCCTGTCTCGTGCACAGGGATTACCTTTAAAAAATATAAAAAGCCAAACTTACTGAGCTTGCCAAGTGGTTTCTTCAGTTTGTGCAACACCAGTTACTCAGCAGCTTGGGGCCTGTGTAAGGAAGGGAAAAGCCTGTCAGGGAAGGAATTAGGAAATCACACAGCACAGTATCAGCCAACTCAGGACAGATCCCAGAAATCCTTACTCCTACTCCCATGGTTTAGTAACTATCAGACCTTTCTTCAGTGAATGTTTTATGCTGCCACAACAGAGGGGTGGAACAGCACACAGGAAAGATGGTGTATTTTTCCCTGTCTCTTCGTGTGCATCCCTGTCAGTTCATGGATCTCCGATCTTCAAAACCCAGGTAGGAATCGTGCTTGCCCTTAATTCAGGATTTGGTGCCTCTGCCACTGTTGACAGACCTGTTCATACCATGTCTGACTGGATCCAGGTCTTGCACTGCTCCCTTTAGCAGCTGTGGCCTGAAGGTACAAGGGACACCAAACAGCCTCTCCAGGACCACATGTAGTTTCACCTCCACGCTGGGAATGCAGCTGTAACTAGATAAGCACTTTACTTAATAAATACTCCACCAGTTTCTGCCTTATCTACAGTTTGGGCAGACTCCACATTCCCAGTTTCCTGGCTGCAGTTCCACAGCATCAGACCAAAGAGGGCAGCAGCCCAAGCTTCTCAGGGAGAACACTCCCAGCTTTAGAGAAGCAGCTCTTCAGAGACACCCAGGTGCACCTGTAGTACTCAAGGGAAATGGTTTTCAGAGGCTCTGCTCTTCTGCTTTCCCTGCACAGCTAACACACGTCCTTGTCACCAATGAACTCACACACACTGTGTACGTTTCTAGTACTCTATGCTTAATCAATGAAATAACAACCTAATTATAAGATCCCGATTTCAGATGAGAGTTGAGACATTTCTGAAAGGTTTCTGTGTGGGTAGAGATCACATTTTGCTGTCTCAAGCTTTAATTTATTCTTCCCACGTAGTACAAATTAACTGCTGGCAGGAAAGCAGTTCACTATGGGGCAGAGCTACGCTGCAATTACCGGGATCATCAGCGACCTTGGAGAGGGCTGGGAGCAAAGTTGGTGCTTGTGTAAGAGCAGCCTTTGCTCTTGGATTAAAACACTGCTTGACTTCCCAGAACTGGGACAGTGCCACTTCAGGAGATGAGAGATTTGCCTACAACACTTAATTTTGCTTCTGAGGAAATTAATACTTTTAATTATTACAAGACCAGCGGCGAGAATGTTCTTCCCTCTGAAATTGGGGCTTGCTTGACTCTCCTGTTTTTGAGACTCTCCAGCTAAATGACCACAGTCCTCATGGATTGTAAGCCACACACACACGTCATAATTGTGATATAGGTCATGTAGCACCTTTTAAAATTGCACCCACACAACCACATTCCTCATCATCTGAGGATTCAGCGAGTGCAGCCAGTCACACCCATCAGCTACTTCCCCTGACTCACCAGCTGCTCCTGCACATGGAGCCTCATGATTTAGGGATGCCACACTGTGTGTCTGCACAGCACTGGGCGTCCCTTCAGGCCACCTTTTCCTCACTGTTCCCTTCACCCACATTTGTCCCCTCACTCAGCTCCACCTTCTCCCACACCTCACCTTGCTCCCCCATGTTTAAAACACCTCCTTTTCAGCACTGGCACAGAGCTGAAACCAGGGCACTCTCCAGCTGGATGTGGCCAAGGAACCATGCTATGGGATTGTGGGGGAGGGAGGAGAAAGGAAATACATTTTGGGGTGGGAGAATGTCACTAGTGGCTGTGAAACAGACCTTGCTGGTAAAGGAAGGCAAGGAAGCTGCAGGGCATGCACTGGGATAAGTGGGAGGCTCTGACAAGTGGCACTGTCTGGATAACCTGCACCAGGTTTGCTGAGGGCCTGGCTTGCAGTGCCAAGCCCATCTAATCAGTGAAGCTCCTGCTGCCAGAGTTTTACTCCCTTAATTCATGTTTTGGCTACTGCTATGCAGATTGCAGCAGGAAGAACACTGTCCTTTCAAGTGCTTGATCTTCTACTCTTATGCATTGCTCACACAGGCTGATACAACCTCTCCAAGCCCTTGGTTTTCCATCCAGCCCTGAGGGAGCTCCAGGACCAACCAGGTTTACTTGTTCTGCTCCTTCACCCTCTGCACACCAAGGGACAAGCACAACTGTGGGAGCACCCAGGGAGGAACCCAAAGCACAGCTGATGTTGCTCCCAGCACAGGAGAAGCCTGGCAAAAAGAGCCTGCAGAAATGCAAAACCAGACGAGAATTATGTTCCTTCTTGCCTTACAAACTCCCTGCCCCTCACTATTGCTTACAAACAGGATGCCAACAAAGCCTGAACCACCATAAAAATGTATCTCTGCTCTTCCTATAGGGAGAGCTCTAAGGAGCTGGCAGGTTTATCTAACACACCTGGCTAACAGGGTCAGGTGAGTCACACAGGCTATGTATTTTATCAGACATACACTTTCCCATCAATACATGACACTGGAGAGCAGAGACTTCACCCTCCAGCCTTGGAAATCTCTCCTGACAACCTTGAACATGCCAGAAATGACAAAGACCCTCTCATTCAAACAGAGTAAATTGTGATCATGCATTTTTTCCTGTAGTACCATATGTATGTCTGGTAAAAAAGGGAGGATTACAGTCTATGGGTGTTGGTGGGACTCCAAGGCCCAAATCCCACAGCAGTGGATGAACACTCCAGCCCCTGACCCAGACCCTCCCAAAGGGAGGGGGCAGAGAGAGAAAGAGAGAGCTGTTCCATTTATTTGGGACTCAGCCTGAGTGAATTTCAACAACATACACCTACTTTTAAGTGAACTGTACTAAGGAGGGCAGATTTAACATTTTGCAAATCAATGGCACGTCTCCCTTGCCTGTGAGTCATATCCCACAGGAATGCCACTCCATGAAGGATGCTCCATTGGAATGTGGTAAGACAGACTCCAGGAGTCTTATTTTTTACCTTTCTTTAGCCTGTGCTTGACTTTTTATTGATCTGATAGAGTTCCAGAGCAGATTCTGGTGTGAGGTGTCTGCTGCTGCACCAAAGCCTGGATGCACCTTGTTTTATTGAGGAAAAGTGGAGGTCCTGCCCCAGGGATTTTCAGAATCTCTGCTGAGTGCACTGGAGGGAGACTGCAGACCTGCAATCAGTGTCTGCTTTGTTCTGAGCCTGCCTGATCTCACAGCCCGAGATCCTCCCCCGTTCCTGAAATAAACACAGGTACTGCAGGCTGCAATTACATGATTTTACCAGCCTGCATCACATTATGGTTTACTCAGGCGATGAACTAACTCTGATTAGAATTCTGCAACGTAAGCATCTTCTAGCAGGCAGCTTCAGTGGTGCCAGATCAGCACAGCTCTGGAGTCTTTCCATGCACAGAGCGTGTGGTGTTGGTCCTTGAAGTGCTTTGAACTCATTGGCATGGATGAGGAAAGGACCAAAATGGCTCACACTGGGAATCTCTCCCCGCTTCCCAGTGCCTGCTGCACTTAAAGACACACTTGGCAGCCCCAGAAATAAGGGCACAATGAGTCATCTTTAATCCCAAGCCCTGCTTCCGGAGAGCCAGTGGCAGCCACTGGAAACAAATGCTTTGTGTGTCAGCCTGGATACAAACAGCTCCTGTCTGCCAGCTCAGAAAAAGGGGCTGTGTGGGAGAGAGTCCCCAGCTGCCAGCCTGGGGCAGGGCAGCACTGCCTGAGGGCACCCCAGGAACCAGCTTCCCTGGAAATGTGGCAGAGTGACCAAGTGACCAAGGCAGGAGGACGATGGAGGAAATGACATGCCAAGAGTTGAAGGAATGAAGGGTTTCCTAGAGGTCTAATCCTGGGAGGAAGCCCATGGAATCTCCTTTTGCTATTTCTAGGCCCATGCCTCTTCCAGAATCCAGCTCATCTGTCCCCATTCCTTGTCAGATCCCGGGCTCCAGCCCCAGTGCCATGTTGCACTTGGTTGTACCTGCCAGCCTCACTTCCAGATTTTTAGTATCCGAAGGCCAAAAGCAGAGCTGGGCCCTAGGATAGGAATGATTAACCTTCAGCACAGTCTGCAATACCTTGGACAGCTCAGCTGTACCTCTCTTCTCCAGAGGGAATATTTTGGGGAAGCAAAGAAAATCGTCCCCTGGTTGGTTCTCTTGGTTCTATCCTGTGACCTGGGTCTGAGGATGGAGTCACTGCATCAGGGACTGACTCATGGCTTGTCCTTTCCTCCAGCATGACTGGATGGGAAAGGACTTTCTGCTTTCTCCTGTCACCAGACCAAAGCAGCACATGACACAGTGACTGATGACATCCTTCCTCACACACTGGACTCAGGAAAGAGGAACTTGCAGGGACAGTTTCAGAACAGGACACCCAGATTTGATTTTGGCAGCAAAACCGTATTCCAAGGCAGATAAAAGACTCCTCCTGCTGCCCTATTTATATCCCTGGCTTTTTAGTTCAGGGAGGAAAAATATGTAATATCATAAATATGATAAAATATAAATATTCAAATATCAAATATGTGATCAAACTTACTCATGTCATGAAGATGAACTTATAAACTTCATCAGACCTTACACACCATTCAGGAGAATTCCTTTCCCAGGAATCCTCATAAGGTAAGCAGCCAGGCAACACTGAAAACAAAACAAGAAACAAACCAGCAAATTCAGGGAATTGAGAGCTTAATTTTTAATTAAAATAATGTGATTTATAAAACAGCTCAATTGCTTGGATCGTTCAGTAAAGCAGCATCTAAAATAAGAGGGAATTAACACCCGTATTCAGAAATTCTGTAAAGGTTTGGCCTAAGTCATCTTAACCTGCCAAGGATGAAATGTTTGCACTCAGTGGCACAGAAAGAAGTATAAGGGAATATTTAGCCAGAGGGGAGGGGGACAGAAGTGCCCATGAAAGGAAAGGAAGCTCACACAGAGGCCTCTGTGGTTTATCTCTGCTGCACTCCTCCACATGCCCTTGGCTTGGGGGACACCTCATTTAAACTTCACACAGAGCTCAGCAAAATCCTGACTCAGAGAGGCAGATTGTTATGCCTGGCACTGGATCCAAGGGAATATCTGAGTTGGTGTAAAGGCTGTGTTTCTGTGAGCCTGCTGATGGTGGGCTCTGAAGTCCCCTTCAGTCAGGACAAAAAGCTCCATTTTGCAGGAAAAACGACCAGCAAAAGACATTTATTTGCCTGTGAAGCCTGACAACACAGGTAACATGCAGTGTGAAATGATACCACACTCCACCTGAGCTCCCTCCTGAAGGCCCTCCCAGAAACTCTTCCTTCCCAGGAGCTAAAAAGGGCATTTCTGGTATTTTTCTCAGTCAAGTGTTTTCTCTCTCCAGCTTAAAAGACTCCTCTCAAGCTTTTATTTCTTTCCTCAGTGCTCTTCAGCCACTGGACTACAATAAATTTCTGTGTTAAAAGTATCTGGAAAGAAATATTTGTCCACCTTTTCTTCTGCATTTCTCTGTGGGCCTGACAATGTAAAGAATCAACATGGAAATCAAAGCATAATGTCTCCAGGATGTGAGACAATCATGGGAGACTCTCAGCAGGATTTTGCTGGAAAATCTTATCTTATTATGATTCAATTTCTAAGACCTACAGGGTGAAGTCTGAAATGACCTTGAGACAGTTTGCATTTCACAGAATTTACCCAAAAACATTACAGTTTGTTTTATGCCTGGGAGGAGGCAAAAAGCATTCCCAGTCATCCAAGGGCACATGGAATGTGAACCAGATAGGGAAAGGGACAATGCAGAGGAAGAAAATAGGAAGTGTGACTTGCACAGAGAGTGAGTAAGAAACTGAAAAAGCTGGCAAATAAAGGCTCATAGGAAACAAATCTATGAGGAAAAGGGATCTGGGGAAAGCTGTCCTTCCTTGATATTACTGTCACAGTTCAGAAGTTCTGAGGAAACACAGGAAATGCAGGAACAGATTGGCCAGGGCAAGCAGTAAGTTCTACCTCAAACAAGAACAGGGTTGAATGACTTCTCTAAGTGAAACTTCTCAGCAGAACAAACAGCAAATGAGGAACAACTGGCCAGGCAGGAGTTCAGCACAGGAAGGACACAGGGATTTTGGTAGATTGTAAATATCAGCAATAGCCTGGTGGTGCAAAAAAAAAAAGAGCATCATCTTATCCTGGGTACAAAGACTACCATGAGATAACCCTCTGTGCCTCTCAGCCTGGGTAAGGCCTCTGGGGGTGACATCTGTGTCCAGGCTTGGTCACTGTTCTTAAGGAATGACACCAGGTCTAAAGAGGACTCCTGTGGTCCCTCTCAGCTGATCTTCCAGATTTTAGTGGCTGATAATGGAAAACACCTCTGGGGTGTCCTGGTTACTACTCACCCTTCATAAAGCTAATAGCACCCGAGAGGAAGTATCTCCCCTCTGGGAAGGAAGAGGTTTTCCTTCTCCAGTCAGCCAAACTCCTCCTGTGCCACCTGCTGACTGCTGTGCAGCGTTGCACAGAGTGTCCAGTGTCAAGATGCTCCAAATAATGTGGCAGAGGGATGGGACAAAATGGCACTGAGGGCCACAGTTACTTCCCGGGGTGTGGATGCAGGTCCAAAGTATATGAACACTTTGCCCTTCCCATTTTGCTCCATACCTGGGTGGGAAGGAAAACCTCCACGGCAGCAGAGTTTTGAATTTGAGATTTTAGTCTGGCTTCTAGGGAAGGCTACTTTAGCCTAAGCACTTCCAGGTGCTGTGACAGCATATCCATAGGGAATAACAGGGCTCCGAAATTTCTGTTTCTTTTTTACTTACCGATGTTTCCATTTTGTTCTGTCGTAAAACTGGAGGAAGCACCGTACACACACAAGGCTTGTTTAAGAGCAATTCTCTCCAAGGGAGCAGACAGTGGCCGGGCTCCCAAGTGCTCCCTAAACAGCATCCCCAGCCGTCAGAGCCAGGACAGTGGGATATTTTCTCACACGAGATTCCCTGTCACCACACTAGATGGCAGAGTAACACTCTCAGAGAGTTCCTTCGGGGCAGTGCCCGTGGGCCAGCCCTCCCTAACAACAGCCCTGGCTGCAGAGTTGTTTATAGAGCTGTAGGAGTAAATATCTGCCCTCCTGTCCCGGTTCTGAAATGTGAAAAGGCCTCCTCAGGCTTTAAGCTCCTGACCCCGGGCCAGTCAGCTGGGAATTCCGCGAAAGCACGTGCAGCTTTCCCAAGCACAGTCCAGCGACTGCCATCCCACTGACGGAACAAACAGTGCTGCACTGAAGGCTCAGTGCTCACACAACACCAAACTAATGCCTCATCAGGAATGACAGCACGAACAAACCGAAGTCTTGAGTTAGTAAGAGACAGAACCGTCTCTTCACAGGACCAACTCTTCACCAGCAACCCTGGTACAAAGGCTGACCTGTGTCCTGTGCTCCTGTGCTCATTTGCTTTCCAGTCTCTGAGGCAGGTGGCCTCCACAACATTGCAAAGTGTGGAGTGACTGTCTGGACTTGCACCTTGCCAGCAGCCTTTATGCAAGGCCCCCATGAGTGCTTTCATTTGTCAGCCTAAAAAGGTGTTTGCAGCAGTCAGCAGTTAGGTATTTTTGTGTTTTAAAACACGTATCTGCTCTTTAGGGTGAGTGCCTTATGTATTATAGATGTATTATACCCTTATTGCATATGGATTGATGTGTTCAACTTATCTGTGTTCAGCCTCTGTGTGGGTAACAGATCCACGTGTCCAAGGGCAAAAATATAACCTCTGAAGGAAACAGGCAGCCTCACAGAGACTGGAGAATGACCTGGGAAGAGACAACAAGATTTGGTTTGGGATTAGTTTGATTTGGGATTCAGAATAGCTGGCCCCCAACCCTTTGGCTACAAAGCCCCTTTCTTCTATCCTCACTTGGTTGCACCTGCAACTATATTGGGCAGAATGTGTAGGCATGTGCATGTCCTTCCTCACACAGCCCTGTTGCTGGGAAGCCTGACTCTAAGAGCTGTTTTTGTGTCCCTGGAAGTGTTGCATGAACATGTGCTTTCCAAGCACAACAGTGAAAGTGTGGACAAGACCTAGTGTGATAAGACTTCTCCCATTTTTGTCATCAAGAGATGGGAAGCACAGGAGGGAGTGATCGCTGTGTCTGAAGATGATTTTGGTAAGCTGTAGCCAGCACCGACTGCTCAATGGGACAATGACTAAGGGAAAAAGGAGAAAAGATAAAGGTCCAGCTAAGGAAAATTGATGGGGAAAGGGGAGACATTTGGCAAAGAAACTGAACTCAGATATTCCTGGGATAGTCCTGTTGAGATGAGGTGGGACAAAAAATGGGACTGCTTGCAGCAATCAACGAAGACCTAAAGGAAGGAAATGGCATGTGAATGATTTGAAGCTTTGCAAAAGGAGTTAAGGCTAACACTAAAGTGGAGGCCTTCAAAGGACTGAAGGAGTTTTGGGTTTTGGAGGCTTCCCAGAAAGAAGAGATAAAATACTTCCAGGCACAATAAAACTTTTTTTTTTTTTT
>VYZS01063208.1:10279-21514 GCA_013400695.1 Neodrepanis coruscans
AGTAGAGTTGTGACACCTCTGACCTACCAAGATGAACTGATGAGCTGATCAGCATCCTGACTTCTGTGGACAGGAATCTTTTTTAGCAAAATATGATCAAGGTGGCTTTGGCCAACTTGAAACTTGTTAGCTGATGTGAAAAAGGAGTGAAAGAGCTAAATTTCAGCTCTACAATGAAAGAGTCAAAGAGGAAAGAAGAAATCCTCTCTGTGAACATGGAATTCAGCCAAAGAATAGAGCAAGACAAGAAACTTTTATAAATGTCCTACACTATTTGTAACATTCCATCCTGAAGAGAGAAGAATTCCTATAGTTACAGCTCAAAACTACTTAAGACGGGTTTTTTAACAACAGTGCTAGAACTTAAATGATTGTATAGGATTGAGATTTTTTTGAGCAGTGAATGTGACTCTTACAAGGAGTCTATAGATCAGGGTCTCAGAAGTAGCCTCAGCTCTCCAAAAAGAGGCAGAAACTTCTAGGTTTTTGAGCTCCTCACTCCAGGAGAGGCAGAGAAAAGTCTCGAGCTCAAGGTGACTCCTTGTTCAGTTTGATTTCAGAAAAGAAAAGAACTTTTTTGTACTTTTTGAAATAACACCTCCTTTATGCAGGAAATTAAAAAATTTGGAGTCTTCATCCCAGTTACGAAGGAAAGCTTAGAAGATTTTTTTTAATTTCTGACAAACTGGAAATCTCATTCTCTATGCTACAAGCCTGCTCATAAAGTATTAACTAAACTCTTGTCTTAAAGTTAATGGCCACAATAGAACTGAGATGTTTCTTATTTCATATTCCGGGCATGGATGATTTTACTTCGTGTGCCATAGTTACTATAGCAGTCCTTTACCTTCAGCAATGATCATCGCAGTTTTCCATCATTCACCTGTCACCACTGAGGTAATCTTGTGAAATGCTGTTCCTCCACATGTATAGTAACACTTGCATTGAAAATGTTTAAAAAATTATAGAAAAGGAATATAGTAATGAGTGACAGCTCTGGTAGTTCTGAGACAAAGTCCCTACTTGTAGTTTTCAACACTTGAGAGAACTGATGAATGAAGGAGACATCCAACATCCAAATGCTGTCTGTTATCGATTAGCCCCTTGCATTCAAATTTTTCTAGCAGTGAGCAGCATTGTAAGGATGGGGATTTAGATCCAGCAAGCAGTTGAGCACCTTGTTAACTAATGCAGTTATGCACCAGAAAGGTCTAATTAACGTAACAATGAAGCTATAAAAGGCAGCTGCTAGCAAGGGTTTTAGGGAGGATGTATTTTAGGGTTGGTTGTGTGTTCTTGTCTGGCGGAAGAGATTGTTGTGGGTTGGGAAACTGTGAGATAAAGTATGTAAGGGAGCATGGGTAACAGGAGAAGAGAATTGCCTTATTAGCAATAAGTACGGTGCTTAAAGCCGTTTCTAAGAGAAAAAAAGAGTGATTACCCTGAGGTAGAAAGTAGCTGGGTGCTCTGAGAGGTGAGGGCCTAGTGGCGTTCTGCGGTAGGGTGGAAGGGCATTCCCAGATCTGGTCATGGATTTAAGTATCAGGAATTCTGAGAGCTCAGCTATTATCGTCCTGTGATGTGGGAAGTGTTCGGAGAAAAGTTAAAGAGATGAATTGTCGCTGGTGAGTATAATATTAAGAAGTGTTAGGGACAGCATGCTGTGAAGTTCTAACATGTTCATGTCGGGGTGGCAGCAATCAAGAGGCAAAGATGTACGGTCATCCTGCCCCGTTCAGAGCCGTGCAATACGAAATATGGACGAATTGATACTGGCCTTCTCCATTGTGTTGCAACTGGAATAGCTCTTTGAAGGGGGAAAAATGTCAAAATTCACATCAATTGTTAATTAAGAACTGTTAATTGTTAAATCGGAATCACTGTATTGGTTAATTAAAGTGAAGCAAAGTGGATGTAAGCTGCTTTTTCCGAATTGACTCTGCATAGGGCTAAAACAAAGCACCAAGACAATCCAAGTATTGTGCTTGCCTTGGCATCCTGTAGGTCTTTACGCTGGCGGCTGAGTTTGCTGTTGAAATGTGAGAACGAAAGGTGGACAGCTACACTTGGGATGAGAATGAAGAGGAATTCAGAAGCATTATGTATACAGAGGATTGCTTAGATCCAGGAACTATAATTAATCACAAAGCTAAGAAGAGTGATACAGAGTAAGGACATTTGGTGAATAGAATGAATAAAACAGGCATATGAACTTTTAATAACAGCTGTGTAGAAACTGATTGGGAGTTGGTGATTTACAGATAAAGGACTGAATATATTTTTATTATGTCTAGCAATGGCAGTGAGCTATGGCACCATTCCCGAGCCAATGGTCTAGATGGGGTTTTTCTATTTTTTTAAACTTCCTGAGGATGTTTTCCTTGCTTCCTGTTGCAGCCTTGGACTACTACCCTCTCTGTTTTCTGCATCCTCTCGTTATTTCTTTTTTCATCCTATGGTCCTACAGAAATCCTACTAATATTTGCATAAATGACCTCTGAATCAAAACAGTATGGTGATTTCTCTTATTTTCAGTATTGAGTGATGGACACAAGGACTGAGAAATAACTTCTGAATTGTATTTAAGTTTTATTGTTATACAGTATGAATGGTTGCATATCTTGCCCTGGATTTTCTTGTTTGGCCTTTTTTTTTTGGTTTGTGGTGGGTGGGGTTTTTTGGGTGTGCTTTTTTATTGGATACTTTCCTATTTGGGGGTTTCTGTGCAGCTGGTACCCCTTCAAAGCCTAGTAGAAGAGATGGAGGAGAAAAGCTATGTTCCTTGCTCTACCAAAATCCCTAAAACCTTAGGTAAAACAGGCTGAAAGGATATGTGTGCAAATCAAGGAGTGTTAGAAACTGCAGGAATCGCTGTCACTGCCTATAGAGATCCTTGCTTGGACTAATCCTTCACCACCAGACAGATCTCCTGTTGGTAAATAGCAACAGCTTCTCTTTGCTTAGCCATAGCTTTAGTTGGAGACTGAGTGGAATAAGGGAGAACTCCTTACAGCACTCAAGAAGAGGATCCTCCACAAGCGAGGTCTTCTGAGGCAAACCAAGTGTCACCTTCACAATTAACCAGAAGTGAACTGGAGCATGCCAGTTTGGATCATATTTAGGGGCATACTATACTTTATATGAATTGTGTGCTTGTATACTAAAAATCACTTGGAATTGCTTAAGGAAAGTTAGACAACTCACAAGGGAGGTATTTTAGTTTCTTGGCACAGTTCAGTCCAAATACTAAGAAGCTCCTATCCTTCATCAATGACAAACTTTCTTCAGGATGGCAGTGCATAATCTCTCTATTGCTCTTTGCGCTGTGAATTTCCACAGGCAGAGGGAACACATAATCTTTTAATGATTTGTAATTTCTCTTGGCTCTGAGAGCGGGTAGCTCAACCAGGTGTACAGACTGTACTATTTCCTCTATTAACCTGTGTATGAACTTGCTTATGTGCGATGCTTTTGGTCCAGAAGCAGACAAAAATCATACCAAGGACAGCATCAGTATATGCTATAGCATTCTGCTTTTCTAAAGTACACATACTTCAGTGTTCTGAACCAAGTGAACATACTTCCATTAAATGACAACATTTTTCTATAGTTATATATAATAAAAGTGTAAGATAAGGACTCTGTCTTAGACATGATTTTTTTTCTAAATTACTTTTCCCCTCCATATAGCTTTGTCTTGTAAAATAAAATTGGAAATGATTTTGCTTGTTCTTACTGTTTTATTGTGGTGTTTTTTGCCAATAAAATGTATCAAGTGTAGGGAAGGAACTGCTTTAGGATCAGCCTTATTGGTGTCTTTTTGACCTTGATGCAATGCAAGACAAGATGTATGTAAACATGCTGGAACAGATTTATCCCCTTGCTGTGTCAGAATTGGTACTGGAGTATTGTGTAGATTTCTTCCTATGGTGGAATCACAGAGTGTTTTAGGTTGGCAAGATCATCTAGTCCCAAATGCCCCTGCCATGGTGAGAGCACTTTCCCTTAAACCAGGTTGCTCGGAGCCCCATTCAACCTGGTCTTGAACACTTCCAGGGACAGGGCATCCACAACTTCTCTGGGCAGCTGCATGAGTGCCTCACCACCCTCACACTAAAGAATTTCTTCCTAATATCCCGTCTAAACCTACTCTTTCATTTTGAAGCTGTTCCCCCTTGTTGTGTCACTTCATGTCCTTTGTAGTGGTTTGATCCTGGCTGAATTCCAGGTACCTGCCAAAGCTGCTCTCTCATTTCCCTCTGCAAAATCACAGAGGAGAGAAAGTATAATGAAGGGTTTCAGGAGTTAAGGATCATGAGAGATCTCTTACTGATCACCATCATGGGCACAACAGACTCCAAGAGGGGATATTAATTGAATTTATTACTAGCAGAATTTGAGAATGAGAAGTAAAATAAATCTTAAGGACACCTGCCCCCCCACTCCTCCTTCCATGTTCTACTTCCTCCCCACCCTATGGTGCAGGGAAATGGGGAATGAGGGTTACACTCAGTTGTTGTTTCTGCTGCTGCTCAGAGAGGAGTCCTTCCCCTGCTTTCTGTGAGATCCCTCTGATGAAAGACAGTCCTTCATGAACTTCTCCAGTGTGAGTCCGTCCCATGGGCAACAGTTCTTCAGATGCTGCTGCCACAGGGGTCACTTCTTCACAGGGTACAGTCCTTCAGACATAGGCTGNCCTCCATATAGCTTTGTCTTGTAAAATAAAATTGGAAATGATTTTGCTTGTTCTTACTGTTTTATTGTGGTGTTTTTTGCCAATAAAATGTATCAAGTGTAGGGAAGGAACTGCTTTAGGATCAGCCTTATTGGTGTCTTTTTGACCTTGATGCAATGCAAGACAAGATGTATGTAAACATGCTGGAACAGATTTATCCCCTTGCTGTGTCAGAATTGGTACTGGAGTACTGTGTAGATTTCTTCCTATGGTGGAATCACAGAGTGTTTTAGGTTGGCAAGATCATCTAGTCCCAAATGCCCCTGCCATGGTGAGAGCACTTTCCCTTAAACCAGGTTGCTCGGAGCCCCATTCAACCTGGTCTTGAACACTTCCAGGGACAGGGCATCCACAACTTCTCTGGGCAGCTGCATGAGTGCCTCACCACCCTCACACTAAAGAATTTCTTCCTAATATCCCGTCTAAACCTACTCTTTCATTTTGAAGCTGTTCCCCCTTGTTGTGTCACTTCATGTCCTTTGTAGTGGTTTGATCCTGGCTGAATTCCAGGTACCTGCCAAAGCTGCTCTCTCATTTCCCTCTGCAAAATCACAGAGGAGAGAAAGTATAATGAAGGGTTTCAGGAGTTAAGGATCATGAGAGATCTCTTACTGATCACCATCATGGGCACAACAGACTCCAAGAGGGGATATTAATTGAATTTATTACTAGCAGAATTTGAGAATGAGAAGTAAAATAAATCTTAAGGACACCTGCCCCCCCACTCCTCCTTCCATGTTCTACTTCCTCCCCACCCTATGGTGCAGGGAAATGGGGAATGAGGGTTACACTCAGTTGTTGTTTCTGCTGCTGCTCAGAGAGGAGTCCTTCCCCTGCTTTCTGTGAGATCCCTCTGATGAAAGACAGTCCTTCATGAACTTCTCCAGTGTGAGTCCGTCCCATGGGCAACAGTTCTTCAGATGCTGCTGCCACAGGGGTCACTTCTTCACAGGGTACAGTCCTTCAGACATAGGCTGCTCCAGTGTGACCCCCACAGGTCACGAATTCTACCAGGAAATCCTGCTCAAGCATGGGCTCCTCTCCCCACGGGTCAATAGGTCCCTGCCAGGACTCTGGTCTAACATGGGCTTCCATGGGGTCACAGCCTCCTTTGGGTATCCACCTGCTCCAGTGTGGGCTCCTCCAGGGGCTGCAGGTGAATCTCTGCACCCTTGTGGTCCTCCATGGGCTGTAGAAGCACAGCTGTTCCACCATGGGCTGCAGTGGATCCTCAACTCTGGTGCCTGGAGCACCTCCTCCCCCTCCTTCTGCACTAACCTTGGTGTCTGCATTGTTGTTCACATGTTCTTACTCTGCTCTTCTCTGGTGGCCATCTTCATCTACCCAACAACTTTTTTCACTCCTTCTTAAATATGTTATCACAGAGGTGTTAGTGTCACTCCTGAGTGGTCCAGTCTCTGCCAGCAGCAGGTCCAGCCTGGAGCCAGCTGGCATTGGCTCTGCCAGACGTGGGGGAAGCTTCCAGCAGCTTCTCAAAGAAGCCTCCCCTACAGCCCCCCCACTACCAAAACTGGGCTACAGAAACCCAATACAGTGTCCCTCTCTGGTTTCCTTATGTTGTTCCTTTAGATACTGCTATAAGGTCTTCCTGGAACCTTCTTTTCTCCAGGCTGAACAACCCCAATTGTCTGTTACAATTCTTCATTGGCAAGGTGCTCCAGCCCTTTGATTATTTCATGATCCCACTCTGGACACACTCCAGCAGGTTTATGTCCTTCTTATGTTGGGAGCCTCAGAACTGGGAACAGTACTTTAGGTGGGGTCTCACCAGAGCAGAATAGAGGGGGAGAACAATTCTTTTGATGCAGCCCAGGATATGGTTGCTTTTCTGGGCTGCAAGTGTACATTGCTGGGTCATGTCAAGCTTCTTGTCCATAAACACCCTGAACCTTTCTCCTCAGGGCTGATCTTAATCCATGACCCAGGTGCAGGACTTTGTACTTGGTGTTGTTGACCTTTAAGAGGTTTTCACAGGCCCACCTCTCAAGCATGTGAAGGTTCCTCTGGTTAGCATCTCTTCCCTCCAGCATGGTGACCACACCATACAGCTTGATGTCATCAGCAAATGTGCTGAGGGTGCACTGGACCCCACTGTCCATGTTGTCAACAAAGATAAGACTTCTCTCCCTCTTTGTATTCTCAAACAAGGCAAAGTGGCCTCATAGTGCCTTGTTGTCTTAAGACTTACAAGCCCTGAGACTATGAACTGGGTTATGTCTTAAGTCTGACTTGCTCAGGGGACCTGAGAGTACTTCTGTGTTATATACAGTGTCTGTTACAAGTCAAATGGAAATATGGAGCCAACTGACAAAATCTGACACAGGTTCTTTGATCCTCCTGACAGTGTCCTGGAAGCCTAAGTGTGTAGCTGTCTGGCTCAGGCCCTTGCCAAACCTTAGCTCTTAAAGAAATTTTTAAAGGAGGGAAAAATAACTAGTTATTTTTATGAAAATCAGTGTGCATGCTTAACTTTTTATTAATCACAAAAGAACAGAAATTTCCAGGATCCCACTGAAGCTTATTTTGTGATAATAATAATAATTCTATTTTCCTTTCCTATTTTTGGCACAGCTCATATGGATTTCCATAGCATCCGGCATGCAGTTTTCAGTGAAATAAGAGCTATAAAGGGCCTTATTTCCCTTAGGAATTCACATTCTAATTAAACCTGTACTACAACAGCTGATCTGAGCTAGATAAAATCAAAGCTCTAGGTCCATACACCTTAACTTTAAAGGGCTTCAATTCTCAGAGAGTGGATCAATTTTTAGGCTTCAGAAGCCAGCTGTGGCTCCTTGGAAGATATAAAAGGTGAGGAACAAATGTGATTTATGCCTGCTGAACAAAACAAAAACTGATTCAGAGTTTGCCAGCTGTCCTCAATTTTTTGAAGCTGTCTTCAAAGCACTGGTACATCTACCCCTCTCCTTTCTCCTTTTTAAGAGCTGTGTGTTTATCCTTCTTACTATTGTCAATAATAATACCATGTTGTGATCATCATGTTCTTTAGGAGATATTGCTCCTTTAAGTTCTCTATCTCTGCAGAGAACTGGCAGCAGAAATATTTCTAGGTGCTGCTAGAAATAATGTCTTGACATTACGGTTTTTCTCATAGCACTTAGTATCCTTCTTTAAATGGGTTTTTCACAAGCCTGAGGCTTTGAGTTTTGAACTGTAACTAGTGGATAAATCTGCATTACCCTTGTGAGAAATAAACCCTCTGTAAGTTAACTTTGGTTAGCAACTCTAACTACACCTGGACACCATTTGATGCAGAATAGCAGATGTATCCATTACATTGTGCTACAACTATAATCCAGTACTGATGCAGAGTGACCAGCTGAACTGACATCCAGATTCCTCTCATAAGGGTGATAAGGATCAAACACTTTGGATGTGTTGCTCAGAGCAGGGTTGACCAAGCAAACTGTGCTGTTTTGTTGAGTTGAAAAAGCTTGAACACTTCTCTGTCAGGATACCACAAAGTCTTGCTTCTGCTCTTCCAGTGTGCAGGTAGGAAAGATCCATTTGATGTTCTCTGCTCTTGCAGAAAAAAAAGAGTTCTCTGTTCTTAGAGAGCCTTAAGTGTAGTGGTGTTTGGAACTTACTTCTGAATTTTCTGAATATCTTCCTTTTTAAAAGGACAATATAGGCAGAAATGTTGTCATAGCATGGAAGAGTTAATAATGAAACTGTGTTTTAATTTGATATTAGAAGGTAACAAAAAGAAAAAGTGAAGGGAGAACTTAAGAAATAAGAAAAATAGGTTACTCTGTGTCTAGGAAGACCATTGAAATGTGGTCTTGTTTAGGGACAGCTGCAGAAATCTGACTTTAGCACACATTGCACATAAACCATGCTGGAAACAAACCCTTAGTCATGTCAATCATTTTCTGTATGAAAGTGCATCACATCACTGTGCTTTTGAATTGCTTTTAAGAAATAGTTAAAAGTTTGAAAACTGACTCCTCCATCCTCTGTCCTGCTCCTTAGTTCCATGAAGCTCAAAGTTCTTTCAATTCTGAGAACTATATTCCTATATATAAAACTGTAATAATGAATACCACTACCTTCTACATGTTTTCATGTATAGAAAATCATGGCATTCCTGAAGCCTGAGCTAATGCTACCGAAAGTCCATAATATTCAATATTTCATCCCTGGATCTAACTAGTACAAATGACCTATGTTCTACTGGAAGCTGTTTGAAGTGCTGATGTGCATTATTAAAACTCATTTTGGTTTTTAGATTTTGCTTAAATCTTGAAATGAAAAGTGTAAGAGTGTAAAATATTTAATGGCTCTTACCAAATAAGTAACTAAAGGAAGTTTAAAAGAAGTTCTGATTATTCATATAAAAATCCAGCTTCTTGAATCTTGCTAATGCTTGGCCACAAATTCTGAAGCTGAATTATTCAGTATATGAACCAGGATTGGTTTTTTGTGTTGTTTTATTTGTTTACTTTGTTTTTGTTTTTAATTTCCACCCTTTAACTTGACTGAAATACCATAATGTTCTTTTATTCACATGTGCTCAGATAAAAAGTGGTGTAAAAGTGTACAAGAACACTTTTGATGCTCTGTCCAAAACAATGTGCTGGACTCCATATTGCAAACCTGCCAAGGTATGCTTAAAGTTGTTCTTTTTTGGGGGATAGAGGGGAGAGAGGATGTGGTAAAGATGCAGGAAAAATGAGAGGATATATTGAAACATAGCTATNCTTCTCGACTACTTGTTACTGCTTGATAGTACTGAAGTGATTATATTCTATGAAACAGTTGATCTTCTGACAGTATGGCTTTTGTTATGTCTTCCTGCATTAGATTCTGGGATTATTCTTGGCCTTGCAAAAGACAGGGTAATATTACTTTAGCTGCAAGCATCTGAAAGTGAGCTCTGGTTCCCTAGGGACTGGTTCTGTTTGATCTGTCTGCCTGGGTTTCTCCCTCTTGGAAAAGGGAGATTTTTGCCTAGTCCCTTTCTGTTCCTACCTGCCATGTGGCTTCTGGTTACGGCATGGATCTGCGAAGAGCTGCTGGTTCCCATCAAAGGATCCAGCCTTTGTAAACAAATGAGTAGCACTTTCATTTTGAGTATTTGGAACAATTAACTGAAATATGACTAAATTAATAGAGAAGTTAACTCTGATGCAGAGTTCTCTTGGAGACTCCTGCAAACATCTTGTACAAATCTCATCAAAAGCTGGAATTACAGATCTCAGTTACTGTCCCGGGGCAAAGCAGAACGGTAATATTAGTTTGCTTAGGCACAGGAGTCAGACAAAGCAGTCAAAACAGGGTTTGGTAAGAAGAAAACAAAGCCATTAACTTATCAAAGCTATTAACTTCATCAATTGCTGACAAAAGAAGAAATAAAACTGTTGAACTACACAGAAAAGTTTTGCAATGAGAAAAGTTATGCAGTGTTATGAAATGGATGTTGGGGAACTGATTAAATCCATATATCCACACATGGAAATTATTTCTGGAAGTTTCCAACCCTAGTTGTGGTGTATGGCAGTTTTAGCATTGTGCATCTGAGGTCTAAATATAGTGAATCAGAATCTCATGCTCATGACAAAGGACCTGCTGAGCATCAGGATACTCTTTTCTGCCTGTTCCTTCTATCAGTGCCTTGTAAATTACTTATTAATGATATTTAATCATTGATTACTTTGTTGTTTGAAAGCCTGTTTATATTGATGATTACAGCTGCCTTCATACCTAACCAACCTGCAAATATGTCTGAGTTTCAGAGGCAGATTGTTAAGATTTAACATGTAGTTGCCCTGTGTAAGGAATCACTAACAGTCTTGTTTGTGAAATGGTACCATCAGTCAAGAACCATGCACTTTAACTCTCCAGTGGGAAAAGTTCCCCAATGTGAGCTGACTGTTTTCTGATGCACTCCTCACTGCCATTAAGGTGCGGAGGCACAGGTCATCTTGGGAATCCCACTGGTTCAGGTGTACTTTCATGACAGACTCAGTATCCTTAATATGAGGCACTCCAGGTCCAGAAGGTTGTCAGACTACAAAATGATTTTAGCTCTCTGCGGTCTTCTAAGACATAACTGTTGTCCCTAAGTCAGGGTAGGGTGGGGAGAAGCCATGTGGGGAGAAGCTGGTCATAGGCTTCTTCCCGCTAGGAAGGTGACAAATAAAGGACCTTAGTACTCGCATTTAATATAAAGTATAGAGAAGGAATTTTATTTAAGATTTTTCTCTGGAGTAACCTANCCAACTAGAGATACCCCACGGTCATATGGTCAACTTGTGTTTTCTGTTAATATTACTAACACCTTCAAATCAATGGTATCTGGTTATTTTTCCAGATATTTGAATGATGGATCTAAGTCCTTCAGATGTTGTGCACAGTCATGCTTTGGTTGGTGGCAGTACTGTCTCAGGTAACAAATATGAAGCCCAGCCATCCAGCCCCTGAGAAGAAATCAGTGGTCTTATAGTTAAAGTGTCATG
>VYZS01063211.1:11192-31546 GCA_013400695.1 Neodrepanis coruscans
AACTACTAAGTCTCTCCCTCTTGACAGCAGGACCTACCAATTTTTTTTAGTGTTTTTGCCCCTGTAAGTCACCTTCGCTGCAAGACAACAGAAATAAAGAATGATCCTTCAATTAATTTTTAACATATGCTAGTTTTTTAAGGAGAGAGTAAAACCAAACTGCTCACTTGTGCAATTTAAAGTTTTTGTCCATGTTAGTACTTGCTTACCCTCATGGTGTCAACATTTACTTCTGAATTACAAGTAACTGATACAAAACATCACCTTCCTGAAGTCAGAATAGAAGACAACAAGAATATCAGGACACTGCAGTGGGGTAACTAGCAGCAAACACCGATGCATGAAAGGTGACCCACATCTCTTTTTACCTGGCAGTACGGAGGGCATAACAGAGAAAAGCTGGACCCATTGATACAACACCAGGGACCTCCTAGAGAGTGTGTGTGTTGAAAGACCTTGTATAACTGAGATGGCAGCTAGTATACCTGTGCTCCCATGCCCACCTTTGTAGCATAAAGAAGAATAACACAGGATATTATTATTATTATTATCATCATCAAACATGACATGAGGAGTAAAGCTTTACTGATTGCTACACATAATGAAAACCTAACTTTTTAGCATACTAGTACTGTTCTACCACACTTCTAGTGATACACTGCATATGAACACTAAATTACAGCAATTAGGAAAAATAACATCAGTAGTATCCCCATTTAGTATAATTGTTTGTTTTATGAGATGTTACAGCTTTGTTTTACACAAATGCCTACCTGATTTTGCTACATTTCTCCATGCTGACATTCAGGCTGGGCCCATGAGGAACCAGAGTTTGTTGCAGCCTGTGGTTTCTGATACCAGTGGGTCACACAGGATAAGAGGTTTCATTTAGGATTATGATCAGAAAGGATCCACCACAGTGTAAATGTCAGATCAGCTATTGTGACTCATGTTTTCAGGTGTAAATTTACATGCAGTTTTACCTAAATGAAACTACAACATTAGCAAGGGTCTAATCATGCTGAAAGGACTCTCATGTCATCCAAAGCAGCACACCTGGGCTCCTCACAGGACAGTGCTCACACTGCATTATCTGTGTACCCTAGTATTTACACAGTACTTTTGTTCCTGAACAGCTTTGCAGACAGCAAACTGAAGCAAAGAAAGTAAAATGACATGTTTGAGTTAATAGTCTGCCAGATTCAGTTCCAAAGTCTCATGGTTTTCCGTTTCCTACTGAACCATCAAGACAAATTAGGTCTGCAGGTGAATGCCTCTCCTCACCTCTAAGTTTCGCCTAGGTCTTATATGGTATGCAAGGGGCTGCACCAGGGACTCCAGGTGACAGCAAATGGAGCTGCCTGCATGTACATTTTAGTCCTACAGAGGCTGCAAAGGCTCCCTGCACAAGTACAGGGCAGCGTCCCACTGCAATGAAACATATGACTTGGAGCTCACCTTTGTACTCTTCAAAGAACATTAGAAATTACAAGCTGTTTTTCACACAAAATGCCCTTGAGTATTACTTCATCTACCTAACAGATGAGGAATGGAGACAGATCTATTCAATACCTCTTTGAAAACTGGCACTCAGGAACAGCTAGAGAAGATGTAATAAATTGCTGCTTCATCAACTGAACTCCTTTTTATACTGACTAATATATGACTTTTTCTTAGCAGCAACTCCCATCTTCTCTGTCCTATCAGCTTCTCTATGTAGCTGTATTTTATTTTATTTCTAAATTCCTTAGAGCAGGTGTCATGTTTCTGCACTGTATGCACAGTGCTAACATTTAATCAGTCAGTGCAAAGCTTATGGACAAGTAGTGAGATAGACTTTTCTCCCCTCATTTTACTTGGATGTAACTTTGTTATTATGATATAAAACCATTACAATAATATTTGCTCTTTCAGGAAGCAACCTGAAGTATTTTTCACTTAAACATCCTCTTGGGAGAATTTATTATGCAATTAATCAAAGTAAATAAAATGTTGATGAAGATGCCTTCAACATTACTTGCATGTGGCAGCACTACACTAGCTTAAAAATATCCATACATCCTCAAAAGCAGAGCCTATCTATAACACATTTTTCTTTTCTTAAAATGTTTTCATTTTCTTTCTTCTACACATTAATAACTGGAAGTTACTTGAGGAAGTGTAGAAAGTTTACAAGCAAACACCACACTGCTTTATACCAAAGAACTTCTTAAATTTTAATGACCTCATGAAGGAGTAAGTTAGGGAAACAGTTCGGTGGATGTCATTGCTGAACCCACAACAAGGGCTAGTCAAATACAGAAGATAGCTTCACACATTTCGCTCTCAGAAAACACCATGACAAAAATCAAGCTTCTTTACTGAGGTTGGTTAGTTTCTCTACAAAATATTCCCACCCTTGAACAGAAAATAATAGGCTTTCAGACACATTTTAGTAAGTTTTTTTAATCTTATCTTTTTCTTTTTAATCATATTTAAGTATCTGTGACAGAACAAGTCAGAATATTTTCATTAAGTTCACTTCTAGTGTTCTATCACAATGTAGCCTTCTAATTGCATTGGAATAAAAAAATAAAGAAAACATGAAAGTAAAATTCTTCAATTAATTCAGACTGTAAGTACATGCAACCGCAGAGTTCCTAGGACTTTCATAGTCATTTATGCAACACAGAAATACTGAAATTACTTCAAATCGAGTTTTGGAAGGAGAAACAGCAAATCTTCCTCTTGTCCTCTGCTATGCCAGTATATTTCACAGTTTGCCACTGTTCTGTCACTATTTCTCCAATTTAAATCATGCATTTATATCCTGCTTTAGAGTAATCACAGCTTTCCTATATAAGATAGAACATTATAATTGCCAATTTCATAGGGTTTTAGGAAGTTGCTACATAGATTTAAAATCATTAGCAACAGATTTAGTGCTCATCTAGTGAGTTGTATCTTCTAGGTCTTACACAAGCATTAACTAATTACAAGTTTGACTAAACCTTTAAGGTTTTGACTGTACTGGGAGCAGCGTAACATACTCTGCCTCAGCTGAAAGCCTTGGAGCAGGATTCTGAACCCAGCATTCTGAGTTCCACTGCAAGATGACACAACCCCTTCTTCAATTTAATGATAAAGATATCCTGAGTTGGTTCAACTTCTTGTTGCTTTCAAGTGAACAGCAGATTTAAGGGTTATAAATATTTAGAAAAGCTCTTGCACATCCAAGGAATTCTTTAACTAACAAGCCAAACCATGAAAACCTGGATTACAATTTTATTCAAATGCCCTGTTTGCAGAGAAGCAAAATAAGGAATTTACTTTTCTACCTTCTATTTGGTTAGTTCTATTACATATTATATTGACTTATGTGGGCTTGTGTTTTTTTCTTATCATAAAGATAAACCATTAAGAAGGATACAAATTTCTTTTTCTTCATCCCAAATAAAGCAGCAGAAAGAAAAAGTGAAGAAGAATTGTATCAGATATGTAAGAATTACACATTTAAAGGGGTGCAGAAACCACAAGAAGAACCCTTACAAAGTTGCAGGAGAAATTTTACATGAGCAGACTAACATGTAACTGGCCATGTCTTTGGAGAAATGTGCATGAAGAAAGAGAAGAGTTCATGGGGCTGTGAGAGAGGCCAAGAATCAACTAGGGTTGATTCCTCTGAGTCTAACCTCTGAGTCCAACCCTAGATCTAACAAAACCGTGTCAACAAAACCATGGCACTAAGTGTCACATCCAGTCTCTTCTTAAACACCTCCAGGGATGGTGACTCCACCACTGCCCTGAGCAGCCCATTCCAATGCCCAAACACTCTCTCTGTAAAGAGCTTTCTCCTAATGTCTAACCTAAACCTGCCCTGGCACAGCCACTCCTCATAGAACTGGTGCTCCAGTCCCTTTCCCATCCATGTTGCCCTTCTTTGGCCATGCTCCAATGCCTCAATATCCTTCCTAAATTGAGGAGCCCAGAACTGGACACGGCACTTAAGGTGTAGTCTAACCAGTGCTGAGTACAGTGGAAGAATGACTTCCCTATTTCTGCTGGCCACACTATTGCTGATCCAGGCCAGGATGCCATTGGCCCTCTTGGCCACCTGGGCACACTGCTGGCTCATGTTCAGTTTTCTGTCAACCAATACCCCCAGGTCCCTTTCTTTCTGGCTTTTCCCCAACCCCTCTGTCGCCAGCCTGTAGCACTGCAGGGGGTTGTTGTGACCAAAGTGTAGACCTCAGCATTTAGATTTGTTTAATCTCATGCCATTGGATTCTGTCCATCTATCCAGCCTCTCAAGATCCCTCTCCAAAGCCCTCCTACCCTCTAACAGATTGACACTTGCTCCCAGCTTGGTGTTATCTGCAAGGTTACTAATGGTGGACTCAATCCCCTCACCCAGGTCATCAATAAAGACATTAAATAGGATTGGGCCCAACACTGATCCCTGGGGGACACCACTAGAGACCAATCGCCAACTGCATGTGACACTGTTCCCCACCACTCTTTAGGCCCAGCCATCAGCCAGTTCTTAACCCAGGGCAGAGTGCTCCTGTTCAAGCCATGGACTGCAGTTTTTCCAGGAGTTTCCTATGTGAGTCTGTGTCAAAGACTTTACTGAAATNCATGCTCCAATGCCTCAATATCCTTCCTAAATTGAGGAGCCCAGAACTGGACACAGGACTCAAGGTGCACCCTAACCAGGGCCGAGTACAGGGAAAGAATCACTTCCCTGCTCCTGCTGGCCACACTATTCCTGATAAAGGCCAGGATGCCATTGGCCTTCTTGGACACCTGGGCACACTGCTGGGACATGTTCAGCCAGCTGTCAATCAGTACTCCCAGATCCCTTTCCACCTGGCTGCTCTCCTTCCACTCTGCCCCCATCCTGTAAGGCTGTGTGGGGTTGTTGTTGCCGAAGTGCATATGACAATGTAAGAAGTATACAGCAGAGGAATAATGAGGAATGGGCAGACAAACCTGAGAATACTCTCAGAATTCAGCCAATGCAAAATCAGACCCTGAAATATAAGGAATTGAAATTTCCTATGGAAATGTCTCTCAGGTGAGAGAGTGAGAGCATGCCAGTTCTCAAAGATTTTCAAATACTAATATTTGAACTATACCCCTAGACCCTGAAGTCAAACAATAACATCAGAGATTTCAAATACTTTTCTTTAAAGGTGGTTTCTTACCTTGTACTTGTACAAGTAATCTTATTTAAAATAGTGAATGATCAACAGCTTCAAAATACCATAATTAAACAAAAAATGTACATTTTTAAGTCTCCCAACATTATGATATATAGTCTTCCTATTTATATAATTTATATTTATTTCTTTTTCTGTACAGGTTTATGAAGTTTTACTACGCTGAGCGATACTTGAGACACTAAGCAAGCACTCAGTCCTCAGTACTCAGCTTACAAATGTATCATCATGAGGAATGACTGTTACATTGTTTTAGCAGGCAGCTGGCTGGCACAACCAGGTACACACTGCTCAGTTTTCTTATTTAGCACAGCTGAAACAGTGCCACGGTACTTAGTGACAGGAACCATGAGATCATTGATGGGGTTCTCTCATGTAGGTTCCACAGGTTCTTACAAAAAACATAGTACTCCGTGATTCAAAAAAACACGTTGGCTTTTTGCTCCTACAGCCATTTGGAAAGATTTTTCAAAATTCCACTGCTATAATGGTTAGGAATCTTCTTTGAATTTTAAGCTTAAATTTGCCCATTACCAGTTTATAGACATTTAGGTTTGTGTCAGTGCTATCCTAAAACTTAAACAGATCTTTTGGAACCTTTTCTCCTTGATGGTCATCCAGGATTTATTCATACACAGTATGAATTTGCATTCGTATGGCGCAGAAGTAACTACTGTGATCTGTGGATCTACAGTGATACAGAGGATTTTTTAAACAGAAATCTAAGGTTTGTTAAGGAAAAAAACCCAACAGAAAAAACAACAAAAACCCCAAATAAAATAGCACAAGTTTTTCTGCAACATTGCCAGATACATGAAATGTAAAGCTAGCAACCAAAACTCAAGGATTACAAAGAAACAGATAGGCATAGATCACAAAAGACTCATGCCAAACTCTGTGCACATCATGGGTAGGTGGTACTCGTGATTCTTTTTTTACTCTTTCGATGTCACCATTTAACCAACTCTTAACTGCTTTACTGTTATCCTATCTTAGCACACAGATGAGTTAAGGCATAATGATAACGGATGCCCTTTCAAATGCTACCTTCTTTATATTTCCGGCTTCAGGTAATACAGTATTTAGCAGAAATCTTTTGCCAATGCCAATTCACAGCCAAATTACTAACAGATGTACTGTTCCTGAAAACTCTTAATGAAACCTCTCACTGATCAGGAGAGCAGTCCTAATATCTTCATCTAGAAACGTAAATTGCTGAATGCTATCTGCACAGTAGGATCTTTAATATTTTGATATCACAGAGAAAAAATCCAAGGTAACTACTGTCTCTAAGTTTAATGAAGCATAAAGGTTAGTAGGAAAAAAGCATGTTACCTTGTATGTCTAACTGGATACTGTAAAAATCTAGAGAAGGAAATAGTGCTTATTATATAGCAAGTAGTCAAACCACATCTAGTCTGTTTTTTAGCTGCTGAATCTGAAGGTGGGGTGCAAATCATGCATTCAATAGCCCTGACTCAGAAAAAGCCCAGGTGTGAGATGGCATTTAGCTGAATCATCCACCTGTTAGGCACTAACAGTAGGACCCAGAGCCTTGAAGTTCAGACTGATCCACTGTCTTTAGGCGATCTAGGCAGCTGAGTGCAATAACAAGCAACTGGCTTGACCAAATGGTACTCAGCTGACCAGGACAGCTGATGTAAAATGCTGAGCTGGTGGAAACACATTTGAGGTTTGCCCACCTTTGGGAGGTTGTTTCCTCAGAAGTGCAGCCTAGAACTCCCTTCTGAAAATAAGCATCTGGGACTCTTAAAGAAATGAGCAAAACCTGCTCTTTTTACAGCACAACCAGAGAAAAAATGGTGGATAATGAAATAGGTAGATAGAGAAAATGAAATAGCAAGTAGATAACGAAATACTGAGTAAGAGCAGGCATAAGAACTCGTATTTCCTCTCTTGGCTGTAGTATCCTACTAATTGAGAGCCCTGCCCCCAAAAGCCTGAAGCAGATGCTTAAGGAACAGTACTTTCAACATCCACAGGACTTCTACCAAAATAATTTCTGATTTCTGAAATTAGCTAACTCAAACAGAAGCTCCTGAGGTCTTCAATTAGTAATGAAAAATACTGATTTGTAGGATGAAATACAGCTACTTCTGGAGGATCAAAGGAAACCAAAGTCAAGTATGGACAAAAAGTAGAAGGTAATAGGAGCTTTCAAGAGGCATGGCTCATCTAGAATGATTCATAACGCTTTCACAAAGTATCTGTTTTACTTAAAAAGTCTATAGTTTCATCTCTATCAGATATTGTGGCACCATCAGCCAGTGATGCAAAATAAGTAAAATAAACCCTTACCTGTTTCTAAAATCTCCACTAATTTCTGCCTGAGCCTCAAGACTGAATTGACCAACATTAGTAATTTGCACTCAGTAAATCATCTTGACCACACCTTCCTACAAAAGTACTCTGCTGCCAACAGTTCCTGAACAACCCACTGGAGCCAAGTTTCATTTATAGTCCCAGTCTCTTTGAAATATTTGCTATCTTTCATTTAGTGGATTTTGTTTATTTAATACTGTAAGTTCTTTTCTTCCTGAAGATTCATCTTTCTAATACAGAAGGCTTGACATGTATTCAAAAAGGTAACTTTTGTCTTTATGGGAAAAGCAGCTTATTGAATAGCCAAAGGATGTCTCGTACAGGAAAGCCACACAAATGGTGCCCAAAGCTGTGAGAATTGAGCTGTTAAATGGGAGCGAGGGGCTCCGGAACTGCCAAAGACTTCCAGGCCCTATGGGGAATACTGAGAAGCACAGCACATTTGAAGAGGAATTGAAATTGTCAGCTAAAGAACAGAATCTGTTCACTCTTAAATTCCTTATTAGAAAACTCATAGTGGGAAGGAGTCACTTAAGTGATGAGCACTGAAAATCAAGGAAATCACTTTCCTTAAGAAACAGGCAAGTGTCTACATTCATAAATGAACATCCTAAATTACAATAAAGACTATCTTGTTTTATATATATTATTTCATTTCTCTCCAAGAATTCAGATAGAAGGGTATATTCAGAGAGGAAGTAAGGCCAAACACAACGTAGAAAACTCTCCTTATAAATTGTATTGATTCAACATTGGAAACTACATCTTTAACTATTTTAAATGTGTCCTACAGACCAGCATGCTGAGTAAATATTTGGCAACACTGACATTAGTTTTAAAATATCGTTCATTTCTGCATAACTTTTCATACTTGCCAGTATTTGAACCTAAAATAAGTCATCACTGTATATTTAGATTTTTGTATATATAAATATGATACAAAAAATGCATAACATACACAGCCATAATACAGACAGTTAAAACAGAAAGTTAATTGGTCCTAAAATTCTAACTTTTTTGTTTTAGCTGTTACGTGTTCGATAGGAAGAACTAAATTTCTCTTTAGGAGCTATGTAACATTATCTACAGCAACGTATAATCTTAAGTGTAAAATGTGTTAAAGCATTAGAAATCATATATTGTGATGTAATTCAGTTTGAAGCATGCCAAGCAACTGGCCTACAGAATATTGTCAAAATAAGTGGTTAGAGCAAAAAAGAAGGATCTGATTCCATAGTCCTTCAACAGTCTAAGGGCTTACTGAATCTAAACACGTGGACATTAGAATGAACAGAAAGCATGACTGGTTTTAGGAAGCTAAAGTGTTGCAGTCCTTTAGAGTCTCATTATTATTATTAATTGTGATCATCCAGTAAAGAATGCAGAGAATTTGCTTTCATGTTGATAGTGAGATGCATACTGTCTGCTAGCTTGGAAATACAGTCCTAATGTCAGTTGTATAAGAAAAATTAAAATATTTAGGGAAACGTTACTCCTTCTGTGCAAATAAAGTCATGTTACAGGAATGCCAGAAACAATCTGAAAATGAGAGAGACATCCTTTCTAAACAGTGAGAAATTAAACTGAGAAACAACCAATTAAATAATTTATAGATTAATTAGTTGTATTTTAAAAGGCAAAAACCTAGCTGAGGTCAGACAGTGATAGCATTAAGATGCAGATGAGCTAATTTTGGAGACCCATTTTACATTATTTGGAGAAACTAGCCATACGTTTTGCTAGTGAGAGCAGGGAATATTTTAACGCTTGCCTAAATATTTACACCTCTTTGACTCAAATTCAGCCACAATTACAGTGCAATTTGGTAAAACATGTTCCTTTTTCTATTAACATTTTCTTGCCTACTCATAAATAGTCTACTTATTGAAAAGAATACAGGTATTTTTTCCATAAGTACAATGAGACAAAAAGCACAAAAAGGGCACACTCCATTGACTTAAGGGTTATATGGAACATATCAGTAAGCCATGGCAGAATTTCAAAGAATATCTTCAGCCTGAGACATACACAGGCTGAAGATTACACATTCATAGATCTCTCATTTAAAATAACAGTTTAAAAAAAGTGAATTGTCCACATAGGGTTTTTTTTCTTCTAATCTTAGTAACAGAAAGAACTTAGTAGGAAATCTCTAACTGCATAGTAGTGTCCACAAATAATTGCATAGGATTTCTCATAAGCTCTTACTTGTGACTGAATAGCATCTCACTCCACAAGTAGCTCCATTGAACTTCACTGAATGGCATTCACTGAAAATCCTCAGCTAATACCATGTTCCATAAATAATTACATCAGTACTTGATATAATCAAGTTACTTGGCTTCAGTGACACTGTGAAGGCAGGTGCTGTTTATATCTCAGCAGGGATATTAGAATCAAGCTTCTAAGCATTTCTTCAGTAACACAGAGAATGAACTGTCACTGTCTTGTCATTCCCTCAAGAGCTTTTTGCCTCCATCTGCTCTAACAGTTTATTCTTCAGGGAGGCTAACTGACTGCATTGTCTTTTCCAAACGCATCTGAGACAGATTTTCCTGATGGATCTCCAAAGGCAGCAGTAAATTTCATTTTGAATGAACAGATTCATTAGAAAGGACCACCTATAGAGCTCTGTATGTGACTACCTGAGGACTCAACACTTTTTTGAAACTACAAGCAAATGAGGCCGGGATCTACACATTGCCTAGCCTCACACTTTGCGTAGGCTTAACAATGCAAAAGCAGATTGCCATGCTTTCCAGCAACAATCCATTCACAGAGCCTTGGATCTCGTTTCTTCTGTACCAGAAATACTTAATGGTAAGAGCCAGAGAGTCCAACACAGTTCTCTCTCACCGAGCCCTTGGAACCATACACTGCTAGTATGTAATAATTCATTTTAATTTTTTATGAAAAAAAAATAGCAAAAGGAAGTGCTATCAGAATTCTAAGGAAAAATTTGTTTCTATGAACTAATGATATCAAATTATAGCATATATAGTTATGGATACTCAAAGAGGAATACAAATGAGATCTGATAAAATTAATCTAATAACCTGTACAGGGTAGTCATTCTTGGGAACAATTATGCTGTTGAACTCGTTGAGCAGTCTAGCTCATGACTCTTAAGAATCATGCACCATTGTGACCAGATCATCCATCACATCTAAGAAGGAGGCCCTTTTCAGGTCAGCTTTGAAAATAACAGTGTATCAGTCTAGAGCAAGAAAAAGTTGCTGCATTTGTGTAAGTAAAAAACTGCTTTCCATCCTGCCAAATCTTCTAGATTCATGAATATAACCTACATATGCACACCACGTACTTGAATATTACATTATACAAAGCAATCTCATTTCTAATAAGATGCTAGACGAAATTATTAAAAAAAAGGCTTTAATTACGAAAGTTATGTTTATGTCTTGCATTTCTTCCAGTGTGATCAGAAGTTTTATGACAGGCCATTCTTTGTCAAACTATTGTAAGAGAATTGTACTGGAGTAAATACCCTGTTTTTAGAAGAAGGTTGTTTTAAAAGTAACATTAAAATGCTATTAATGCCCTTAGAAAGACCATACATTTTAACTGAATGTCAGTTACATTCATCATGTTTATAATTTAATCATTCCATGGTATTTTCTGAAAGAAGGTAAGAATATTTTTCACATGACAAAATTTTAAAGCTGGTTTTCTCTAACTAGCAGAACTTGGTACAAAACTGTTTTCATTCCGAGTAACCTAAGCTCGATCTTTGTTTGTAGAGCTGCATGGTTTCAGAAGCAGCACCACCTATTGGGTGACAAATGTAGGTTAGTGCCTACTTTATCACCACAGACCTATTGTAAGACTGGTTTTGTACACAAGGAGCTGAAGCTCCCAAGTTACTGAAACACAAGGAGCCCCCCAGGATTTTCTAGTGATCTATTTGATAAAAGCTTATAATACAATAAGATACAAACTCGACGACTTAAGCTCCTTCTATTTATTTCACAAAGTACTGAAGAGGGCAATTCTAACAGCATCAACTGACTTACTCTGGTTATAATAACCATCATACCGTATGACGAAGCACTGCACGATTTTTAGGATGCATTCCAGTTGCACAGATCTGCATGAGCTGAAAATGAATTTGGTTATGTAAGCAGTCCCACTAAAATCTATATATGAATCCATATTCTGTATGCGGGGTCCCACGTGTATGAACGTATGTCGCATGGTTTAAGGCAGTCATTAACGTTGCCCGTTCTCGGAGAATGAGGGGTTTTTTGGGTGAAATTCTGCACCATCGCCGGTTCTCTTCGGAACAGTTCATGAGAGAGCCTAAAGCAACATCTCACATCCCACGTCCCCAGAGAAGCTCGATGTCAGCACTGCTAGGCAGGGATTTTCTCTCTCCCTCCTGTCACCGGCGCATACCCGCTCCCTCCCCCGCGGGTGCGGACAGCCCGGCGGGGCCGGGCCCCAGCGAAGGGCTCGGCGGGGCGCGCTGGGGTAGCACGAGCAGGGTAGGCTTGTGAGCCTCCCCGGAGCAGCTCCCCGCCGCCGGGGGTGGCGTGGGTACCGCGCATCCGCAAAGCCCGGCGACAGGCGGCTGAGGCAAAACGGGTAGGAGAAACGCTCCCACCCGTGGCGTTGACAGCGTGTTTTCACGGTATGGAACAGCCCGGGACTGCTCCTGCAGCTCTAACCAAAAGGGATCAGTGGCAGCTACACCCACCGGAGCCCGAGGAAAAAAGTTGTTCCAGAGCCCAAAGATGAATTCATGCAACGATCACTCACCCACTCTGAGGATACAGACGAGCTGGATACAGGCAACCAAGCGCCCGAGAATGAGCATGTCCAAATCGTCTCTCGCCTCCTCCCGACTACCTGCCTGCCTGCCCAGCTGCCTCTCAACCTCCAGCTCGTCCGGCTGCCTCCGCGGGCTGCTGCACCTCTCGCCCGCGGAGAACCGGCTCCGCGCCGCGGCCGCACCCGGCGGCCGCCCCCACGCCGCGGGCGGGCGGGATCAGCGGCACTGGGAGCTGGCGGGGTCGTGGCTCCGCTCAACGCATGGCGGGGGCCGCGAGTGGCTGCAAGGGAGTGAGCGGGGTTTGCGGCGTGCCCCGGTGCCCGCTTGATGTGTCTGCCGCGCGCGCGCGCGTGTGTGTATGTGTCGCGTGCGTGTGTGCGCGCGGGGGGGCGGAGACGGCGCTCTACTGGGAGGGCACGCACGTGTGCGCGCGTGTGAGAGTGTGGCGTGTGTGCGCGCGGAGGTGCGTGTGGGTGCGGATGCGTGCGGGTGTGTGTGCGGCAGGGGTGTTGTATGCGGGTGACTGGGGCGGCGCGCCTTTTGGGCAGCAGGAGCAGACGCCCCCCTCCCCCCTCCGCCCCGCCAACCGGCAGCAGGGGGTGAATGGGGGGCCAGGATGGATTCACGCCGCCGCGGCTGGAGCATGTCCCAGGGGTCGAGGGCCTCGCCGCAGCTCCGCCGTTGGCGGCGGGAGAGCGGCTTTGCGTGGGGCCAGCCCACCGGGACACCGCCAGCTTCCCCTCGGCGTGGGAAGAAAAGTTTATTTCGAGGCGGAGACGAGGAGGAGGAGTGCGGAGTTCTTGGGGTCTAGGAGGTCAGCGAGGTGCGGGGATAGTCGGTGCAACCCCGGGGATGCGGAGGCCAGCAGCCCCTCGGGGGAGAAGCCCCGTTAACGAGCGATGGCCTCAGGCCGGCTCCCTGACGGGCAGCCGTGGGAACAGGCGCATGGGCATCGGTGGGGCTGGGAGCGCAGCCGCCTGTGAGGAGGTGCCGCCTGATGCCCGCGACAGGAAGCGGAGGGGATGTATGATCCCTGGGAACTGGAGGGGCAGGGCGGGAAGGGGCTGGAGCCGCGGAATATCATTATCTGCCGGAGAAGTGGGTCAGGGCGCAAACACTGGCACCGTTTCTGCGGGAAGTCAAAATAAGACCAGAAAGAAAATAATTCAAAGCCCACCAAAACCAGAAGTGAAAAATGAAGGCAAAAAAATACCGGGTCCCCTGTGGTGGGAAGTGCGGGCAGCGGGGCAGACACGGGACCGGGGGGGTGCAGGGCAGCACGCGTGGGACTGGTGCGGCGCCCCGTCTGAGACCCCCCAACGCTGCACGCACCCAATCCTGCGGAAGCGGGCACCCGGCCTTCTGCGCTGCGCCTGCCTTCCCACGGCCTTCCCACGTCCAGCCGATCCCTCAGGGGTTACAAACATTCCTGATAAACACTCGAAGATGGGGAGCGTAAGATGGCACACAGGGTCCTCCGCTTACGTCCAGGCCTGCCGAAGTGCAGCCCAGGAGGCGTGTGAATGGTCTCTTGTGTTTGCGATACTGTTCTCATCGGAGTGAAACGGTCCTCTGCATGGATGTGATGCGACTTCTAATGGTGGGCAACTTAAGCGTAAAAACACTTGGTACTTTATAGGTACCCTGCTCTACCGAGCCTCTCAGTCCTCAGGCACAGAAGCTGCATCTGCCAGTTTTCCTTCGATGTAAACAAGCCCTCCTGTTTCAATTTTATATTTCAAGGTCTGTCTGCTCTGCCTGGTTGGTTGGGACGTTATGAAGCAAATCGGAAATTAGAGGAGAAAGTGCCGATAGGTGCAAGCAGTAGATTGTATTTGGAAAGCAGAATGCAGTTGTGTCTTCTCATGCCAGGTCAGCATTTTTCAGGGTACTACAGAGTTTAAATACAATACAGGTTGGTTCATTAGGAGAAGGATTAACTTTGAGTGACAGTACTTGTTAAATGGACTTTTGGTATCATGGGAAGAAACAAGTTCCATGTGCTGAGCTCCACCAATAAAAAACTATTTTAGGATTGACCTGAGGGAAAATAAAGATTTTAGTCAGCTGGTTTTCATGTTATTGAAAGAACCTAAATACCAGGAAACAAATGTAGTGGTTTCTAAACCCATAAATGGGCAAACATGTACAAACACACTGAAACAAATATGAAAGACAAGATACCAATACAAATAGATGATATATTTGCGACAGACTCCAGCTCCAATACCATTTTGCAATTGGCTTAGTAGTAGGAATAAGAGCAACACAGTATTGCATAGCAATATGTGTAGGTATTATTATACAGTGTAAAACCACTGCCTGCAGGACTGCAGTAACGTGTGGCTCTCAGGCTATACCTCTAGCTTTCCTCTCAACCTCATAGGTAGACATTGCTTCTGAGTAAACGTGAGCTTGCAGCAACTTCCATGTTCCTCCTCCACCCATGTTGGGACCATCTTTTGAGCAGTTTGGTGACTTTTTAATCTTCATGTTCTCCGTGGTGGCCAAAGACTGTTTGAAAAGGCTAAAGAATGGCCTCTTAACAGCTGCTGACATGGTTACCTGCCCAAGTAGGTGCTCGAAAAGCTTTAGATAAGCAGTGTGTTATTTACAGGGTTTCATTAAGAATTCCCTTTTACCTGTCCCATGAAGAAGTCAGCCATAGTGAACACACCCACATTGAAGGGCAAGTACACCATTCACAGATGGCATAACTATTTCTTAGTTTTTCACAGTAAATTACTACACAGAGAATCTGGACCTGACATGGTCATTATGCTGATGGTTAACTTTCTAGTTTAACTTTTTAGCTTCTAGTAAGTAAAACACTGTAATATTTTGCAGTGTGAATGATAAACATTTAGAATAGATCATCAGTGAATGTTAGATTCTCCATCATTTTGGACCTTTACATGAAGAATTTAGTTTTCTTAAAATACAAATACAAATGTCTTCACTAGGCAACTCATCTGCACTTTTATAGCCAGTAATACAGACATAATAAGGATGGATTAGAAGATTCATCTCTGGCCCTTCAGTGTGTATGTATAGCTGGTCAGAATAAGAATTAAATTATAACATCCTGATGTGGTTGTACTGTGTTGCTGTTTCGAACATGTGTCAGTGATTTAGAAAAGACACAGGACAGAGGCCAAGAACTACAAATCCCCTCTGGTTCTTGAACTTAGGAATGGTTGGCAGGGAAGCACCAACTGGGAAACAGATAGCTGTTGTGATGCTGTTCATCCCTGCTTTCAGTTGTCAGGTCATGATGGTTTAGCTTGTACCATGACAAGCCAAATTCACAGAAATTCATTTTGAAACAAAAAAATCTGTCAAGAAAATAATTCACTAGCTCCAAAAACATGATTTGTGTTACTGTATCTTCTCTCTTCTCTATGAAGTATATATAATCACAACATGACACAGTAGCAAGCAGACAGAAAAATGATTTGTAGTTAACATGGCAGATTTCTGTTTCTTTAAAACTTCCTATTGATGACTTAGGAAAATATTGCTTATTTTCCTTCCTATATTGTGCAGTAAATATTTTGTGGATTTACATAAAGCTACTCTTTCATTATACAATATTTCTGCTTGTACTTTTATGAAACATTAGCAAATCTTGATGAAAAACTGGTCCCTGTTTAGTTACTGTGTTAATGTTTTCCCCTTTTGATAAACATTTGCCTTGACTGAACTTCCTTCCTTCCTTCCTGCCTTCCTTCCTTCCTGCCTTCCTTCCTTCCTGCCTTCCTTCCTTCCTGCCTTCCTTCCTTCCTGCCTTCCTTCCTTCCTGCCTTCCTTCCTTCCTGCCTTCCTTCCTTCCTGCCTTCCTTCCTTCCTGCCTTCCTTCCTTCCTGCCTTCCCTCCTTCCTGCCTCCCTCCCTCTCTCCCTTTCTCCCTCCTTCCCTCCCTTTCTCCTTCCCTCCCTTCCCGAAGTCAAATGTATCAGATCTGTCAAGTGAGAGTACTGTTTTTTTTCAGAGCACTTATTCCTGTGAGTGTTTAATACTAAATGCCCTTTACGTGGAGAAGTGTTAGCATAGGGTCTCAAACCGTCTTTGGTAATATTAGGATATGATATGAAACCTCAAAGATTGTTTTTTCCGTATTTTAAGTGAATTCCTTTTTTTGCACCCTATCGTTATTTTCTTTTCTTTTAAATTGTTCTAAGGCATGACTTTCCCAATTCAGTTTTCTCCAAGAACACATAAAAACAAGAGAAAGGGTGACTTTGAATCTCTTATTTGTCCCTTTGCTAAACAGATGTAACTGAACTACTTTTTAAAGCTAAACCTAAGGACAGGTTAGAAAAAGATCTGAACTTGACAGTCTGATAGCATCTAGGTGCCATGAGACAGTGGGAAGGCCTGGGTGAGAGACAGTCTATTCATATAATGTGCTTTTATTATTTTACTTCTCAGTAGGAAGCAGTTGAAAAAAGCTGAACTAAAGAAAGCAGGGTTTAAACCTGTCTTTTCAGACAGTTATCTGTCTGGCCTAGCTGTGGAAAAGGCTTCAACACCATGTCTTCTGGCAAAGCAAATGACCTTATGAAAGAATTGTGGGCTAGAAATCCTAGATGTCTGTTTCTTCCAGCTTTATCAGGTGATTGTGAAATAAAACCCACATCTTTTTACAAACTGTCTCTTATGGCAAAACCAATCTGTACCCAGCTGATTCCTTCAGTGTCAAAACAGCTGCCCCTTGTTAAGTTTGCTGAAGAATGACTTTCTAACGCCACTATATACCCAGAGAATTGTTACAGAGTATTAGAAGAAATACATGATGGACTGAAATGCAAACTGAGTGATGTTTGGTTTATATATATGCATATATATATATATATATATGTATATATATATATATATATGTACATGAACACTGAGTCAAATTTGTCTGCATATCCTTCATACTAATTTCTGGCTGTTTGATCACAATTTACGTCTCTGCTATGTAGCCCTCTACTGCTACTTGACACTTACTTCTACTCTTGAACATCTGTTATGAAAAAGTGTTTCCAACATATTTCACGAAGGTTGGTGCGATTTTTTTTCTGCATTAAACCTTTCTGTGAAGAAAGATGCACCACTGACTGTGTTTCTGACTATATATTCAGCCCTATGAGAGCCATGGCCACAAAAAATGCTCTCACTCCAGATGCAAATCCCTTCCTATGTTCTAGGCAGATGGATGCCTCTAGGGGCATTTGGTTGTTTTCTATCCTGCTATGCAGCAACTGAGAAAATGAAAAGAATATTTCATACTCCTGTTTACCATTCCTGTTCATTTCTGCTTGGATTAATAAATGTAAAACTGGGAACACAAAACACAGCTACAACTACACATCCCACTACCTGGTTACCTGTTAGCAACACAGTAGTTTCCAGCAGAGACAGGTAAGGCTAACTCCTAAAATAATAAATTGAGAGTGGGCAGGAATGAATTATTTAACATCCAATTCCCTCCTAGTCTCCAAACACAGGGTAGTGTGACCTCCTGGGAGGTTTAACTTTTACTTACCTTTCTGTGGAGGGCAAGGTAGAAGTGGGTCTGCCTATATGCCAGGGACAGTGGTGCAAAGTCCCTCCTGGCTCTTCTACAGCCTACCTAGGCACTGAATTTGGCCCTCACTTGGAGACATGTAAGAAGCCCACTGTCTTTCATGTCACTCATACAGTGAGCTGTTTCTACAATTTCATGTGTCCCCTTGCTCTCCTGCTCTTACTGCCAGTAAAACTCTCATTATAGAGTGTAAAGAAACATTTTCTGTCCCAGTCAAGAAAGTTCTTTCAGTCAGTAACTGCAGAATACGGCACTGTTTTCAGTGATGGTCATGTTTAAAAGGTTCTTTTGCTGCTCATGATTAAAAGGTTATTTTTCTGCTGTCTCCTTTTAGGGAGAGTGTATATCCTGACAGGATATTGGGACAAATAAAACCAAAATGTATATTTACAAAAGCATTAAACCAAAATGGAAAACTTCAGTGCATGCTTAAGCTATGTGTTAAAGGCACACATGCACTCAAACATTTGATCATGCAGAGTAAACAGACCATTCCTGTACATGCAGGAGGCTTTAGTAATAGCCCATATAATAGTAAAAAATAAATAAATACCCCTGGGTCTAGCCATTAAACTGAGATCTACTATGTCAATTTCAGCCAAAAGCAAGTTCTTTTGACACGTTCACAGGTCTTATCAAACAGTATTTCATACACTGATTTCATATTTATCAATTTTTTTCTCTTCATTTGCGAGTCTGGTAGCCGCCTTACAAGAAGTGCTAACCTACAAGTGTAATAGATATGTACTCACTGGAACAATTTATCATTATCATCATGCTTGGGTAAACGTTGATGGTGCTGCACAGAGAAGTTTTCAAAGAATGCATATTGAATAGTAGGAATGCTCTAATGCTGGAAAATGAAGGACAGTTGTTTTGTTTTTTTCTCAAATGCATGTGTATAATTTTTTCCTGCTTTTTTTTTTTTTCTTAAAGCAAATTTAGTGCTTTCACAGGGTATATTTCAATTTTAGATGGATCAAGAAGCTATTTGCATTATGGAACTGACCTTGGATTTGACTGCTATTATTCTCATAGTTTTTAAATATGTAAGCATTTTTTAAATCTATTTTTCACCTAGGAATAAAAGTACACAGCAACAGAACAACAATAAAGATATGATAGTACTTTAGGAAGAAGTTCTTTTAGGAGAAAGTTCTTTACAGACAGAGTGATTAAACATTGAAATGGGCTTCCCAGGGAAGTGGTGGTTACCTGGAGGTATTTAAGAAAAGACTTAATGTGGCCGTAGTCTAGTTGACAAGGTGGTGTTAGGTTAAACGTTGGACTTGATTATCTACAAGGTCTTGTCTAACCTAATTGATTCTGTGATTCTGTGATGTGCCAGTCCATGTAAAAATAGCAGTTTTAGGTATTCACAGCATTTAAGGTATTCACAAAAATAAATTGTTCAAAACTCATTCCTCTTTTGACAGTACCACATGTTGCTGGTTCATTGATAGGAAAAATAAACAGAGGTAGGTGTTGCATTCTAGTACATAGAAACAAAATGCAAAAGTTTCTCAAGTACGGAAAGGAATAATTAAAAAAAAAGTATTCCTTCATAACATCTAAAAGCATTTAAGCCAGTCATTCCATTGTAATGGCTTTTAAGATCCCAGAACATATGTTGTTAGAAAGAGTAACTCCTGAAACTGGAACAAAATTTAAACAGAAAACATAGTTTGCTGTTAAATCATTAAAGCTTCCTATCAACTGTGGCGACTGAAATACATAAAATTTAACATAGACAAAAATGTGATGCAGAGAAGAAATTCTTTATTCTAAAGGAAAACAACAAGATCTGAGATTATGAGATCTGAGACTACACAGTATTTGGTATTTGGGGTTATGATAGGCAGTTATATGAAAATGTTTGCTCAGTACTTAGTAGATGTCAAAAAATGGCAAAACCAATCTTAATATATTAGAAAGTGAATAGAGAACAAAAGAGAGAACATTACCTATGCCACTCTCTAAATCCTCTTCTCTCTTGCCATTTCTAACTATGACTGAATATAAAATTCTTCCTTAGGTCTGTTGTTTGGGTTTTTTCCTCACCACACTCATTCAAGTCCCCAAATTTTCTTCATTGCAGAAGAAGAATAAGGGTGGTCAAAGATGAGAGGAGATTGCTTCTATGTTTAGGGAACAAGGAGGAACTTGAGGGAAAAAAAAAAAGAGTCTGGGATTCCTCAGTTTGGAAAAGAGACAACCTATGACCAAGGTTTGTGGAAGAAGACCAGACCACGGAGAGGGAGACTGGTCACTTGTGCAGCATGAGAAACTGCAGGCAGCAAATGAAGCCAACATGAGCTGGCATGAGCATTGAGTCAAAAAGACTACAAACCCAAAGTTCTTCTTGTGATTAGAGTCAGGCCTTTGAAGATACTTGACAGTAGGGTTCTATTCATGGATTCAGCATGTTTATGAGCAGTGCCTAGGTAATG
>VYZS01063217.1:0-22878 GCA_013400695.1 Neodrepanis coruscans
ACACTTCCAGGGATGGGGATGTGGCGATTGTCAGGACAGCCACATTTACTGACATTTCTCCAAAGGAAATGTTAAAGAATATAAAGAAAACCTTCAAGGTCACAGCTTCTTGCTAATAACTCGTGCTTGTTTATCTACTCCAACAGGACTTCAGAGGGATTTCATCATTCCAACCTCTCACACTGACAGTGGAGCATATTATAAAGCCCCTCAGTTCATCCAAACCTTCACTGTTCATCCCTGAAGTGCAGCTGCCACAGATCAGCCAACATTTGGACCAAGCACTGGAGCCAACACGGTCTTTTAGTCCCCCAGAAAATGGGTACCAGCAACAGGCAGAAGTACCAACATTCCAGCAGCCCGCTCAGCCATTCTGTGTGGAAATTGCAGTTCCCAATGATTATGCTCCTCAAAAAGCTGGGCAAAGCATTCCCACTGCCACATCCAGCAAACCCCTGCCCACCACCTACGGGGTGTGTGTCAAAGGCACAGATCATGTGTACAAGAACCTGCAGCCAGACCAGATCCTAAAGGAAGTGTCTCCAGATCGTCTCGTTGATGGAAGGCCCGTGACCCAAGTGGTGGGAAAGAGCTGCACCCACTGGAATTACAAAGAACAGCAGCCAAACGTGGCTTTGTGGGAGAGCAGGGACAGAATAGAGTCAGTTGTGTTCCAGGGGAGCCCTGGGCAAACACAGCTGCTGCTGCAGACTGAGAGCATGGAAAATCCAGAGCCTGTGCACCCCTTGTCCCTGTCTCTGCTGGAACAAGGAGGATGCTACAGACAACAGACAGCAGAACTGCCACTGCTTTTGTCTGCAGTGAAAGCTGACACAGATTATGTTTCAGAGGATGAACTGCTGCCACCTCTGCCAACAACCCTCCTCCTCTCTGTCCGGACTGGTAACGACTTCCCAGCAGAGAACAGGGAGCCGTGGGTGCTGCCAGGGCCATTCTCACATCCTGCAGACAAAGTGCAGCTCCCAGAGACTCCAGACACAGAAATGTTCACAGCAGCAAAGGAGCTGAGCTGCACAGGCCTGAGTGTGCCCCCAAGCACTGTCTCAGGCCAGGATACCCCTCTCACTCTGCTCTTCAAAGATTTGAACTTAAGAGTGCAGTGGGATGAGGATGAGAACACAGAATTTTATTAGGATGACTTAATGATATTAAAATCCAGATGATGTTTTCTTGCATGAAATAGAAGCAATGAAATAAACACAGCTAATCCTGGATGTATTAACAGGGCACAGTGTTGTCAGGCTGTGCCATCCCAGAGATTGGTACCTTTACTGACATAATTACCCCTTGGTCTTTGCATTTAAACAATGGGCCTTTATTTCTTGCATATTCTTCAAATTTATTATGGCTTGTATTACTTTAAAAGCTGAGTTAAGGTTTGAGTTCAACTTCCAGATTGGGTTTACTGAAACTTTAGCAAAATGCACAACACAAACTGTCTTTGCTCTTAGCCAACACCAAAGATCCAGGTCCAAGTTGTATACCAAGAAATCCAGGTAAAACAGGCTACTTCCCTGGCATGGACTTTGCCTTCAAAGGAGTCATTGAAACTGGATAACAGCTCCTGATGCATCAGTTCTGTGAAATGACCTGTCCCACTGTGCTCTTTAACACCTTTAGCACTTGCACAATCACCAAAAGCAAGCTAAATTCTACTTATGCAGGGGACAGAGTAGGAAATTATTTTTCATTCAGAGGAAAGCAGAGTTCAGCCTGTTGATTTCCATTGATGTGCTGAAAAGATGTGTGGGATGACATCAGTTTTAGAGGAGAACTGAAACCTTTTATAGGAATAAGCAAGGTTTGAATGGTATGGGGAAGTATTTGCCCAAAGAACCAAGGACTGACCAGAAGCAAAACTCAGCTGTTCTCACTCTAAGTGCACTTGTGTGTTTTCTCAGCCCAGGGAAGCTGAAGCTAAAGGCTAAATTTCACTTGCTTTGGGGTGATTTTTCAAATAAGCCACAGCCTTGTGAAGTAAAGACTCAGCTCAGGATTAAAAGAACAGTCTCAGAAACTTTCCAGGCAAAGGTTCAGCACCAAAACCTGCCAAAACACCATGGCCATGTCAAGTGAGGCCCAAAGGGGCAGGTGTGGGGAAGAGCTGTCCTGGCACAGGGTTGGGAAGGTTTAAATATGTGCATGGTTTGGGCAGTGACCAGAGGGACATTTCCACTGAGCTCAGGCCACTTCATTCCATTCAGCACCAAAGGGTTTGTGGAATGTCCTTTGATCTGTTTCATGTTACTCTGTGTCCCAAAAAAAACAACACAAAGAGAAACTCTGCAGCTCCAGGAGCTGCAGCAGCCCCACTGGGTTGTTTCCAAGGACTGTGAGACCCCAGGGGTAACATTTTGCCCCACTAAACCCTCCCTGGAGAGGCATTTAAAGCCAGTGATGCCAATTACCTTATTCAGAGTAGCCTGTGGGCTGCATATCTTATGTCAACAACATTCCCAGTGACGCTACTCAGGGAAAAATCAAATGCCACAATGTCAATATTTTGGCTTATGTTGTGAAATATAACCCCCAGCACAGGATCAGCATGGGCAGCATCGTGTGGAAGGGACAGAGGCCTTGGGAGAACATTTGAAAATGCTGGTAAAAAATACATTATTTTCTATTTTTAAAGGCTTTTCAAATCCCTCTGCAGACACGGTCTGATCACGTTCCAGAATGTAATAAATGTAGTGTCCTGGTGGAGGAGAGATGGGAATTGAGCCATGGAAATGGAATGATGCTGGAATCCATGGAATGGATTTTTAGAATGCATGGAGGTGCCTAAAGATGCAAAGTGTCCAAGAGCTCTCTTTCAGGCACCTTAAATGCCTTAAAGGCTGCATTGCCTCTGACTGCACAGAAAGGCTGTGTATGGTAGGAATGAGTCCAACCCATCCCATCCTGTCTGTTCCACCCCTTCCAGCAGCTGCTGTGATGATCAGGGACCACAGGCAAGAGAGAGACTGTGAGCCATGTCCTGAGGAGGTGATTGACTCCAATATTCTCAATTTCTTGCTCTCACCCTGGCTTAGTCAATATTTATCTTTTAGGCCTTGATCTTCTAAGGAAAAGAACATTGGTTCTTGTCTCATGACTCATCTCTTCAATTTAACAGGAATATCATCCCTTCTCAGACTATTCCTGTTTGGAAAAGCTTGGAAAGAGACACTATTGAATTTTATTGGAGCTCTGCAAGGAATGTGTCATCCATCCCTCATCAACCTGTGACCTCACTCCCTTCCACTTCATTGCTGTTCATAACCAAACTGCTCCCCTTGTTTGTGTCAAACAGCTACTCCAGGACCTCCTTATCTCTGCTTCCTTCTGCTTTAAGAACATTTTCAGATAAATAGCAGGATTTCGACATCGTTTCCAAGGTCTCCCCATGGCAGCCATCTGTGCCTGGTAACACACTGTTCCTCAGCTATCTGGGCTGCTCCAGTTAACAGTCCTGGTAGCTGCAGGCAGTAGAGCTGGAAGGGCCCTGCCACAGGGAGTGTGTGTATTCCCAGGCAGATGTCCCAGTGATGACAGGTGAGCTCTGCAGCCCCAGTTGTCACAGGGATATCAGTGTGGCAGGTGGCAGCTGTAACCCAAGAGCAGAGCATTGCTCTTTGTCTTCTCAGCTAAATCTGGGAGCTGTCACTCCCAGAGCAGCAGCCCTGCCTCAGGCTCTGCAGGGATCCTTGCCCAGGGATGAACAAGCTGAGGCTCCTGTTTTCTCTCCCTATTTGTTCTTTATTTTGGCATTGGAAGGTGCCCTCCCTTCTTGAACACTATGGAAAACCACTGATGATTTTCTAGCAAGTTCTTTGAGGAAAATCTTACTCAAGGGACAAATAAAAAGCTCCAGTTCTGGACACAGAATGAAATCACAGAATATCTTAAGCTGGAAGGGATCCACAAGGATCATCCAGTCCAACCCCTGGCCCTGCACAGACACCCCAACAATCCCCCCCTGTCCCTGAGTGTTGTCCAAACCCTCCTGGAGCTCTGGCAGCCTTGGGAATGTGCCCAAACCCTGGGGAGCCTGTTCAGTGCCCACCCACCCTCTGGGGGAACAACCTTTTCCTGAGATCCAACCTGACCCTGCCCTGACACAGCTCCAGCCATTCCCTTGGATCCTGCCACTGGTCAAGATGAACGAGATTATTAAGCAGAATAGATGATAATTATCTATTTCATAATACAAAATTCAGGAAAGCACTCAAGTGGTCATGGAAGTGTCCAAAACCAATGAAAGAAAAGTGTTTCTTCCCATTGACAGCTCAGCTCATACCAAAGCACACTCAGGCCTGCCCAGTAGCTTATTGCTTGATAAGGAATGTCTGAAACACAGCCACTAAATAACCTTCACACCTGGGAGGCCCTGTAGTTTTATTGCTGCTCCTGGGGTTCTTCTTTGGTTCTTAGAAACAGATACTACTGATCCAGGCAGGGTGACTCAACCTGGGCCAAGTTTGATGATGGAATTCATTTCCATAAGGCCTCTGACCCCACAAAAAGTATCACCTGCCTCTCACATTGCTGGGAAGGTTTATCCTGAATGTTGGAACTGCAGGACTATCTCAAATAAATGGGAAAACAGCAATGTCTCTTCTTTGACCCCAAACTCTCAGGCACCACCAAGGGCAGCTGGATACTCAAATTCACCCTCTATTGAGGCACCAAGCCTTTGTTTGCCTGGAAAAAGGAAAGTTAAACAGTCCCTGCTGACCAAACCATAGGAGCTGCTGTAGTTCCTGGTCTAATTATACACTGACAGGATCTGCCTGGAGTTCATGCACTGAAGAGATGTCAAAGTAAAAGATTTCATTTTATTATCCAGCAATGGCAAAGTTCTTGGACAAGATTAAAATACTCATAGCTCATTTTAGATGCTTTGTGATCTTTTACCTTAAAGAGCAGAGGATAATCCAATACTGGAATTTTGGAGGCACCTGTCAGCAGCTGGCAAAGGCAATAATTTGCCTGATTTCAAGGGAGCTGGTGAGTCCCTGGCACTGCAGGGACCAGCTCAGGGCTCCCCATTGTCCCTGCAGGGCACAGCAGAGGCTAAATTTGACTCCAGGATGGGCACTCCAACATGGGGAACATTCTTTTGGGGAGAGTCATTCTTAGTGTCATCAACAGGGAGAAGGAAACACTCCTTTGTCCCTTCTCTTGCCTGAGGACAGGAGCTCTCCCTGGATTCCTCACTGGGTGAGTTTGGTTTCTCTGTAAATAAACTGCTGTTTACTGTAAGATTTTAGAAGAGCTGCAGAGCAGCATCAGTTATTTTATGTGGCAACTTTATTTGACTTGCACTTCAGAAATAGGTTGTGCTTTGTGATTGTATCAGCTTTCAAGTGTAATTGCTGCTTTTCTGTTGTTTTACTGGTCTGTTTAGAAAATAATGAGCACTTGAATTGAGAAGTGTAGGTTTTAGCAGATCAGAACTCTGTATCTTTACATAAATATCAGATTATAAAGCACTGAAATTTGTCCAGGAAAAAAATAAAAAGCATTATATAGTTAAAAATTAATTTGGATCAATAACTATTCATGAGCATGGAAACAAAGATCTGATGCCCAGGATGACAGGAGTCATTCTGCAGCTCAATCAGTCCTGGAGAGACCAATATTCCATGAGATTACAAAGATATTTTTTCTATAAAAGCCTGTTTTATATTCTCTTTCTTATCCAATATTTCTTTGTTTCTCACCAAGTTAACATCTACTAAGGAAATATTATCATGTTAATTCTTTATTTTCATTTTCATGTTGGGGTATTTTGCATTTACTGGAACAACTATGCTGTTCCATGGATTCTCAACAGAAAATTGTAAAGTAAAAAACTGTATGAGGGAATTGCTGCAGTAAAAGCTGAGGAGGGCTGTATTTTTTTATCAAGCTCAGATTAGAAAGCAGTAAAGCTGAAATCAGGTGGAAAATTTGCCAGGGGAAAATTTCAGTCATGGAACATGAGCTAAGGAAAGATTTACAAGTATGCCTCAACAAATTTTATTCATCAACAATTACATTTGCAAAGCTGCTTTCATAAAGTAACCTGAGCTTCAGAACTTGTAAATGGGCACAGTTTATGGGTTGTGCTGTGTGGGTTTGAATTAATTGCAGGAAGAGGGAGATGAGGAGGGACAGACTCTTAAAATTGACTTTAGTTTAGTGCCCACCCTTTAGTCAGAGCCTAAAAGCAGTGAGCTGTGGATTCCCAGAGCACAGCCAGGGATGGATGGGAGCCAAGAGTGCCAGTGTTTGCTCCTGTGTTTCACCTGTTGGAGCAGGATCTCCCTGGGAAGCTTCTCTGGCCACTCTTTGGCAAAATCAGGCTGTTTAGTGAACAGCTCCTTTAACATCCCAACCATTCCATGATTCTATGACTCCTGCACTGCACCCTGTGTGCTTGGCTCAGACTAAAAACCTGGTTTTTTCCTCAGATTTTCCTCCAGATCTCACTGTCTGATGTTCCACATCTTATTTTGCTCCTAATCTTCCTCTGATCTCCTTCTCATGATGATCCTCATTTGCCTGCTTGCTATATTGGGGGTCTGATCTAATGGAACTCCCTGGGAGAATATCCACCAGATTTAGAGCATAAGATCAGTCTGGGGAAACAAATCTACCCAGAAAGTGCTGCCTGCTGACTGTCCTGTTACAGCTTCAGCTGCCTTGAAAGACTTAATTCCTTCATTTGATTCCACTTTTCACAGGAGCACAAACCCCTCTGGTAGTGTGAATGTCAGAAAATAGTGTTATATGAATCTTCATTCACAGCCCCTGAGCATCAAAGTAAAGCAAGGACTTAATAAGTTATAGGGATTCTCTTAAAGTGTCTTATTTGAATGTTTTAATCTATTGCAGCAAGAAAGTTTGATTTTGACTTGCCAACATGGGAACCCGAAGCTTCTTCCACCACAGAGAGGAGGAGCATAAGGAGGAGAGAAAGCAGAGCTTGCAAATGACCTCCACAACCAGGAAGAAAAAGTTCAAAACCAGGTGAGCCCTGGAGTTGGGGAGAGCTCGAGTCAATCAGGTCCAGACAGGACTTTCTACACATTCACAGATGTGTTGAATTTTGGGTTTGTGAAATGATGGAACCTTGTCTGCATTCTTTTACATGTGTCTGCCTCTGGAAGTGAGGAAGAAGAGACTTTCAGCCTTTCAGAGCTGTCAATAGCAGCTGCCCTTGCCTTGACCTCCGAAATGCCCAAGTAAGCCAGGAATAATTGTAATTCAAATATAATCATTACAGGCAACATCACATCTCTATACCAGGGTTACAGTTTCCAACTCACTTTGTTGGAAGCAAAAACAACAGGTTCAATCAAAAGGTTCTTCCTTTATAAACACCAGACCTCAACTAAAATGCAGGAAATTAAATTATAGCACCTTGATACCTGTGATAATATTGCTCTGTTCACACTCAGGGGCCTAAGAGGAACCAGATTGCACAGGATTAAATGGAAAATACAGTCAGATTAATAAACTAATGGCAACCAATGGGATAGTCCCTCTGCCTGACATTCCTACCCACACTGCATGCAGCTGGTGTTTCTGATTTAACCAGAAACATGTGCTACAAACAACACAGACCAAAACAAAATTAAAAAAGCATCATCCTGACTTTTTGTTGGCCTTTGTCATCCTGTGTTCCAGGGACTACAAGCTAAGGAGGGAAGCTGACATCCTGGAGCTGGAGCAGAGGGGGCAGAAGAGAATCCGCTTTGGGAATGACATGGAGAAGTTTGAGAAGGAGGTGATCGGGAGCTGCAGGCGGCTGCGTGTGAGAGCTGACAGGAAGGCCCTGCGCAGGAAGGTCAGAGCAGACACCTCTGTTGGGAACAGAAATTCCAACAGGATTAAAATTGGAGAAGATCCTAAACCTCAACAGGTGTCAGGACAACCTGAGAACCACTCGAGCTGAGCACAAGGCCTTCATCACACGTCCCTTTGGCAAGAGAATTTCTGTGAGAGCATAAACCCTTTCCCACTGCCTTTATTTGGTGTCTCCTTGTCACAGGCTGTGGAAAAGGCGTGTTTGGAGAAGGAATACCTTGAGCTGCGTTCGGGGAGGCCCCCCATGTTCTGGATCCCCCTGAGAGCACACGCGGTGTGGGAGAGGATGGATGTGAAGTTGGCGTGCACCGTCCTGGGCTCCCCCACACCACAGGTCACCTGGTAGGTCAGAGCCAGCAGTGACCCCTGTCAGGGACAGCCTGAGCATCCTGGGGAGCAGATACAGGAATAACATCCATGTCCTGCTAGAGAGAAGGAAGGGGGAGCTTCAGAGGCCACAGAAAACACTCTCAGTTCTCCATTTCCACTGGAAGGACACTGAGTACTCGGTGGGCATGGAAGCAAGGGACAGTCCTCTGGGGCTGCTCCTGGGACAGGACTGATGGTCACAGAGATTTTCCTGTTTCCCCTGGTGCTGTCCTGCAGGAAAACTTGGCATTTAAGTCTCATAAACCAGGACCTGTTTGCAGCACTAAATCACCACACACACACACACCCCATCAAGGCCTGGCTGCCCTGGGCACCAGGAGAGTTTTAGCATTAAACTGCCATTGCTTCTACAGTTTCTGAACTACAACACAACTCTTTTTATTTGCCCATTTTGCATATTTATACCAATCACAGGGGAGGAGTGTTACACACTACTTGACTTAGCACACACCATAAATAGCACAGGGACAGAAATAAGTGTAAGATCACCTCAAATAACAATTTGCAAAGTGTACTTTGGTCAGTTTGTTAAAGTGATCAACCATCCCTCCCCTGGAAGGTTTAAGTGTGCAAACATTTGGATTACTAATAACTTGTAGGCAGGGAGCTCCTGGTGTCCTGAGCCCTTCCAGAACGACCTCTGAATTATTCAAAGAGCAAAGAGAACACGAACCTCCCACAGATCCCCAGTGAGCACAAAGAAACATCTGTGAACTCCCTCAGAGCCACCAGCATCCCTGGGGAAGGGAGAGGCAGGAGTATGGGGGGATCTAGGCAAGGCTGGATTGAAGTGGGAGACCTGGGAAAGAGGGAATTGTGTTTCTTCTTCTTTTCTGTGGTATTTGACCCAAATAATCCCCTAAGAGCACATTTCTCTGTGGTCAATTAGGTACAAAAATGGAGTCCCCATCGATCTCCGCCTGGCCCCAGCAGGAAAATACAAGATACAAAACAAATTTGGGATGCTGACCCTGCACATCAGCAGGTAATGGGTGTGCTCCCAGCTGAGCTGAGTTTTCAGTTGAATAAGACCTGCTCTGCCAAAACATTGTATTATACATGTGATAGACACATGCATATCTCCAGTGGAATCAAGTGCTCCAGAAGTCTTTTGCTTGCTCATTGTTTGACATGTTTTGCTTCTGGATATGAAGAGAAAAAAAATTATCACAAAATGTTTGAAATCTTTGTAATCAAAAGGAAAAGCAGCTTCTGGATGAAAAGCAAATACTTCCTTCTAATAGGAACAATAATTTAAATAGGAACAGTAATTTAAAGCTGGAAAGGAGGGGAAATGTTTTTTTTTTCAGGTGCTCCATGGAAGATTCTGCTGAATACAGTGTGGAAGTAAAGAACCAGTATGGAGAGGCTTATTCATTTGCTTCTGTGCTTGTCAGGAGTAAGTACAAAATATTCCTTAGATTTTAAACTTTTAAATACTGAAGAGTCTTCAAAATATTTTCATTATGTGATAGGCACTTCTCTCAGTTATTAGTGAGGAGAAAGCACAACTGGCTAAAATAATCCTCAGCTACCACTAATATTTATGTAAATGGCTGATAGAACAACTTCTCTTTCTCAGTCACTTCTCAACTCAGCCAAAATCTTTCAGATTCCATATGGACACAGCTGTCCTTCCACTGGGCTGGAATTGTACTAAATTTAGGTACTTGTTTCTTCTGGACTGCTGTGAAACAGCCACACAAATACACAACAGGCCTATAAAGACTCTGCCAAAATTCAACATATCTGGAAATATGCAGCAGACATCTAAATTCTAAAGGGATGGGTATGTTAGCCCTGAAAATCTTCATGTGCAGCCTTCCCAGATTCCTAAATTCCCCTTGCCCTAATGCAGAAATACAGGAAAAGTTACCAGGTGTGCAATGCTTCTCTTCTATAAGGGTTGTCGCAGTATGTCCAGAAATCAGGAACTGGCCTTTGCACAAAGCAGCAGCAGCTGTCTGGGAGAAAAATTCCATGCCAATAATCACATGCTCCTCTAAATTCCATCAGAATCTTTAGGATCAGAGCAGGCCTGATGACAGGGTAAGGGCTGTGGTGTAGCACAGAAATCCCTGGATGGGATGGCTCTCTTCACCTCTAAGTGCCTGATTAGCCTCTCTCTCATCAGGGCTGACAAGCTTTTCAAACCCTTGCAGACATTGTGGTTGTGGAGAGGGACCCCCTCTCTCCTTCCCCCTGGATTTCTAATGCCATCCCAGTAACATGAGTCTTCCTTTTGCTACTTGCATTTAACAGTCTGAAAATAGAGACTCCACCAAGGCCTTAATCCTGCCTGCACTGGAAACATTCCTCATGCCCTGATGGCATCTCTGCCCCTGGCCCCACTCTGTCTGGAATGGCCTCGATGCCAGGGAGGGGCTTTGGGATTTCACTTTCCCTAAAGACGTGGCTGAGGGTCTCCCAGGACCTGGGATGAGGCTCTGCTTCACCTCCTGTGATTTGTATTTCTTTCCCCTTCAGCTGTTGTTTGCTGAGCATCACTGGATGTTTTTGATGAGATAAACACTGGCATGAGATTTGCTAAATGTATTTTCTTCTTGTCTTGTAGAATATTATGGAAAGGAGTCAGGATTTGATTCAGAAATATACAAAAGTGAGTAAATAATTTATGTTATTGTTATTTATTTTTATAGCCTGAAGCCATTTGATTCTTTTTTTTTCCTGAGCCTGAGCTTTTTCTGTTGGCCATGCAAAGTGCAAGGCTCAGGTATCACTCTATATATATGACAATAAAAATACTACAGGAAGGAAGGCTCTGGAAGTCTCTTTATCCTGCTGACTTTTACTCTTTTTCCATAGGATCCCTTATGGCCAGAGAGGCAGATTTTGCTTTTCCACTGAAACCCTTATTTTCAAGAGAAAAGGAGCCTTTCACCCTCTCCTGTTACTTCTCTTCTGATTTACTTGACCACCAACGAGACATCACCTGGTTCAGAGATGGTTTGTAGGCACCAGCTAAGTTTACATCCATTTACCTCTTTGAATCTACCACTGGAATTTGTAGCTGTGATTGAATTTTCACAGAAAAGAAATAAAATTCAGGATTCCTGAGTTCCTCTCAGCTCTCCTCAAAGTACACACATTACTATTTAATTTCTATGTTTTCTCTATATAAAGGATGGTTCCACTAATATGTTTTAGAGATAATGACACTCCTGCTCATAGAAGAGCTCATTGAAGAGCCTCAGTCTGTATGGAGAAAGCTCCAAGTGAAAAGCCTCTGTCCAGCAGCAAAGTGGGATCAGTCCATGACTGTAATTTGGAGGCACAACAGTCATACCAGGAATGTCTTACAGACTCTCATCTCACTCTGTGTTTTTTGCTGCTTTTTTATGCCCTTCCTAACCAGCCCTTTCAGGTGAAGGTCCTTCATGCTTTCTCATGCTCTACAGGTGAGGTGCTGCAGAATTCCAAACGTCAGGAACTGAAGTACCAGGACAGGGAGGCTTCTCTGACAGTGCCATGTGCTCACAAGGAAGATGAGGGATTCTACACCATCCGTGTGCCCTCACTGGATGGGTACAAAGAACAGACCACTTATGTCTTTGTCAGAGGTACATACAGAGAACAAAACCCCTTTTTCTAATACCTTGGCAAAAGGGAATTCCCAACCTTTATTTTCACTAGGGATTTGGGTATTCAAAAATATGATTTGTACTGCTGAGATGTAGGTCCTTAGAGGCTTAAAATTAAGAAGTTGAATGAAAATCTTGGAACAGAAAAGAACAAGACCTAAGCACTATCACATGGTGTTTCCGCAGATGCTGCAGCAGAAACAGCTGGTGCACCTGGATCCCCACTCAATGTGAAGTGCCATGATGTGAATAAAGACTGCTTGGTTCTCTCCTGGGTAGCACCCAGTGATGATGGAGGAAGTCCAGTCCTGGGGTACCTTATTGAAAGGTCTGTAAGTGAATCATCTCTGAGCTAAAAAAGCTCATTGTATTGGTGTGGAAACACCCTGAAGGAACTCTGTGGGCTGTGTTTCATTCCAGGTGTGTTGCTGGGTCAGAGGATTGGGTGCCATGCAATGCCCAGCCTGTGAAAACCTGCAGGTGCCCTGTCCTGGGCCTGGCAGAAGGACAGACGTACCAGTTCCGAGTCAAGGCTGTCAATAAAGTGGGTATCAGTCACCCCTCAAGGGCCTGTGATCCTGTGACAACACATGACCCCAGCAGGGACAAGAGAGTGACAGGTTTGTACTAAAAGCAGGACAACAGGAGGCTGCAGGTGTAACTGAAGGCAGATTGTCCATGTTCTCCCCACTCTCACAAACACCACTGGAACACACTGTGCCTTCTCTGAACCCACCTTGGGACTATTCTGAACAGAAGAAGATGTATAAAGGATCATGAGATGTATATAATTATGCATTATTATAACAAATGACACAGTCCTGGGTTCTGTCTTCCTTCCCAACATCTGCTCTGAGTGGTAACACTGCCCTGTTTGACATTGCAGCGATTCCATACGACGAAGGCAGGATGATAGAAATATCCAAGGATGACCTGGAAGGTAAGTTCCAATGTCCACTGAGCCATTCCCTCAGAGAGGAATGATTGTCCTGAACAAGGAGATCTGTGTAATAACATGGCTGGAGAAAACACACTTAGGAAGTTACATGGTGAAATACCACCATAAGCTGCACAAGGATAGAATTATCCCAAACAGCTCAGCCTTTCATAATAACCTGGGTTTGCCTCTGTGTCCCCAAAGGGTTTGTCTTCTTCTTTATACATAAGAATCTTAATTTATAGTGGGAAAACAGAAGCCATTGTAAAAGAACTTTATTTTCCTGCCACATTATCACTAAAGCAAAGCTTGTCCTGCCTTCCCATAGGACACATTAAAATCCCATTGCCACCCACCAATGTTCATGCAAGTGAGGTCAGAGAAGATTATGTGGCTTTGGCCTGGGATGAACCAGATCCAAGAGGCAGAGAGCCCCTGAATTATTATGTGGAAAAGGTAAGAAAATAATATCACACAGAAGGGGAACTGCAGAGCAGAACTGTCTCTTCCTCAGGTGGGTTATGGCACTGGAGAACCACAGCCTCGAAACTGGCTGGTTCAGCCTCCCCCCAGCCCCTGAGGGCACCTGAGCCACGATCCAGACTCTGCCACCAGCTCAGGGACCAATGACCAACAAAGAATAAACGAGTAACATTCACACCACAGAACATGGGCAGGATTTTAACAGTTCCTGCCCTGTGGGCCCTGAAGGGTAGAAAAGCTGTGAAGAACTGCATCATCCTTCACTTCCCTGTTCCCCACTAACCATTCTGTTGGTTAATTAGTATCTTTGACCAATTTCCTTTCTTACTCATTTCTCACTTTCTCTACCACTTCTGCTGCAAAAGGGGCCCTCTGTTGCCAAGGGAGAAAAGTTTGGGTGTATCAACAAGAAATACGTAATTTAGGGTTTTGGTTTGTGTTTGTTTGTGTTTTTTTAAAACTACTTCCCCATAAAGATCAGCTTTTTTGTTGGTATGGGGAGTTTCACGCCTGAATTACAACACGTTGTTGTAAACAATGAGTTGTAAATCACCACCTTTTTCCTTCCAGTCCATTGTAGGCAGCAACTCCTGGCAAATGGTTAATCTGGATACACCAGCTAATTCCCCAAGATTTGCACTCTTTGATCTTGTTAAAGGCAAATCCTACTGTTTCCGTGTGCGATCCGTTAACAAGTATGGGATCAGCGAGCCCTCCCTGCCCAGCGAGCCGATCACGGCTGGAGCAAAACTGGGTAATTATTCCATTACTCTGCTCTACTCTAATGACCTGGAGAAGGAGAAGTGCTCTGCAAATAACATGGGGGTTCCCCTGCCCTCCCCTTCCTTTAAACTTCATGGTCTATGATTACACAGCCCTTGCTTTGATATGAGGAAATCTCTTAAAGCCTTAAATCCTTGTTTAATTACTTTGCAGTTGGTCGGTGCAGTGTAAATCTAACCAAGCAGGGAGGGGGGAATTAGATTTAATAAAATAGAAACAGTTGAAGCCTAGGTTTAATCCAAATATGTTTCCAGCAGGGTGTGAGGGAGGTGACAGGGACCAGTGTGGAAGGAATGACAGGAGGCTGCAGCAGACTGGGGGGTTCAGACAGGACAGGAGCCTCTGCAGCGCTGCTTTGCTTTGTTGTCCTCCTGGACTGAGCTGGTGACAGTAAAAGGTGCAAAGGCTCAGGGTCGTGTGAGATGAGAACTCACTCTTTATCTTTTTATATTCTCCCATATTAAAGCTGCCCCAGTGTTCCTTCATTCCTTTGGCTCCAGAGTGAAACCAGTCCCAGTTTATTAAACAGATTAAACAGACCGATTCACTTTTAATGTTTTGGGGGTTTTAAATTATAGATTTTAACCTTCTCTCTTTTTCTCTGTATTTTTTTCTTTTTTTTTTAGCTCCTCTGCCTCCACCATCTCAGGTTTTAGCTTTCAGAGACACCAAGACATCTGTTTTTCTGCAGTGGGATAAGTTGAAGGATGGTCTGGAGCCCCTGGGCTATTACATCTACTGCAGGGAGACTGGGGCACAGGAGTGGCAAACTGTCAATAACAAGCCTGTGACATGCAATGAGTGAGTTCAGCTCTTCTTCTCCACTGAGGGATGGCAGGGCCCAGCCTGGATTCTTCTGGTTCTGTCTGGAGTCATATTTCAGATATAAAAAGACCTTCCTTCACTCCCCACACACAGGCTCACACACACACATCCTCCTTGAGAAATCAGGATTATTCAAAGCCTCACTTTTACACCCCAAACCAGGCTGACAGCAAAGTCTGGGGCTGTACAGGTACACAGACCTTGGGGCACCAGTAGAACCACATTCCATTTTTCTGCTTGTTTTCCAGTACAATAATTTGGTGTCACTCACATGTAGGATTTAGAATCTGTCTCTAACCATGGGGGTCACATAAAGTCCATTAAAAAGTCCAGTTTATTCCCCTGACAGTTCCAGCCTGCAGTGTGATTCCTCTCCATCTGCTCCATACCCACTGCCTGATTTACTGGGAGCTGTTTTATGTGACAGTTTAATTTGTAATGGCAAATAATGATTCTGTAAGAACAAAGCCTTATTAAAATGTATTGCTGTCTGTTCTGAGCACTGTTTACTTTGCACAGTCAAATACAAACATATTAATTTACTCTCCCAGATTTACTGTTCCTGGGCTGCAGCCTGGCAAGGAATATGTCTTCTGTGTGAAGTCTGTCAGTGAGGCAGGACTGAGTGAGAGCTCACCAGAGACAGACCCCATCGTTGTCAGGCCAGCCATTGGTGAGTATGACACACCAAAAATAAATCCCTCAAAACCCATCCATCAGACTTATCTGTTACTGCTCACAATGGTGATAATGTTGAGCAGAGAGTTAAAGCAGTGGGGAACTGATTTTCTTGTACCCTGCAGCTTCTGCCACAGATTACACTTGCCAAGGGTGGGCAGAGTTAATTAATTAGGATTTTGACTTAGCAGTGTGTTACTTTTTCAGTATTAATTTGGCTCTGCTACAAGAGACCATTTTAAATGCCCAATTATGCTGTGCCTTGAAATCAGCATTTAGAATTTCTCAGGACAGTCACAAAATCCTACCAACAACATCAGCCAGGATCTAACCTTCCATGTTCCCCATTTTATCGACCCACTGCTTCCACCTTTTCTGTCACACAAACCATAAAGCACCATGAAAGAAACATCCTGAGGCCTGAGGCTGTGACTTTCAAATGAGAACCTGGTCATTTTCAAATCCCTTTACACTGCACAAGTGGTATCAGGGAGCCCTGACACAAATAGAATCACATCTGGTATGAGCACACATTCCTCAGCACAGGTCACCCCATCACTCCACTCCTTCTCCTGATCCCAAAATCCCAATCCTGCTCTGAACAATTCCCTGTTCTCTCTCTGCTCAGCCTGTCCCTCAGCCCCACACGGGTTTGTCCTTCTGCACTGTGGGAAGACTGACATGACCGTTGGCTGGAAAGCCCCAAAGCACAAAGGAGGAACAAAGATTCTGGGCTATTTCCTCGACCAACATGATAACTCTGAGCTGGACTGGCATGAAGTCAACACTCAGCCCATTCCTCAAAGAGTCTGCACGGTATTCATTCCAGCTGCCACACTGGGCTGCTTTTCCTGGGCTGCTTTTCCTCTAGTCCTTGTCTAGAAGTCTCCTCTGACCCTCAGCAGCCCAAGCAGGGCTGTACTAACAGTGTTTGCCCTTCTGCACCCAAAGGTCAGTGGCCTCCAGGAAGGGCACCTGTACGAGTTCCGTGCCCGTGCAATGAACGCGGCTGGAGTTGGGGAAGTGTCTGAACCCAGTGACCTGTTCAAGTGTGAGGAGTGGACAATGCCAGAGCCAGGTATCTCTCCTGTAGATCACTGTCATTATGAACTGCAGATTGTTGAGGTGTTGCAGAGCTGGAAGGAACCACAAGGATCACTGAGTGCAACTCCTAAGTGAATGGTTCCTACAAATCATCCACAAACAATACAGGTCAATTCATTACCCCTATGAATCCAAGGGATTCACTACAGAGCTGTGCAAGGGTGGCTCCCAGCATAGAAAAGCACTCAAATACTTCCAGGGATGTCCTGATTCAGGGTACTATTTCTCCATTACACACATAAAGCACCCAGATATTGTTTCCAGAGAATCTGGATGTAAAGTCTTCATGTCTTTGTCTATCACAACAGAGCAAATAACATTGTGCTTCTTTCCAGAACTTACCCCTAACGAACACAGAAATCATCTCCTCTTCACTTGCTGCCTTAAAACTCTGCTTTCTGTTGCCAACTCAAAGAAAGTGCACCCAAATTGCACTTTTTTAAGGTTTGACAGCCTCCCCTCCTCTGCACAGGCCCCCCTTACGATGTGAGGTGCACTGAAGTGAGAGACTCATCCCTGCACCTGCACTGGGAAGCACCACTGTACACTGGAGCAGGTCCAGTCACAGGGTATTACGTGGACATGTGTGAGGAAGGCTCAGAGGAGTGGAAACAAATAAACAAACAGCCCATAACCACCACCCACATGAAGGTCTGTACACACTCTTAGTGTCCAAGTGCTGCTTGTCAGTCAGTCTTAGGTTAATTCCTGGCAATGTTTCCTGCAGGTGTCAGACCTGGAGACAGGGAAATGTTATATTTTCCGGGTAAGAGCAGTGAACAAGGCTGGAATTGGACCCCCTTCGCTCCCCTCGGATCCTGTGGTGGCCAAAACCAAACCTGGTATGAAACTAAAAGCTGAGTTTGTAAATAGAATGATGATTCTGGTGGAAAAACTCTTTTATGAAGCATCAGCTACTTGTTTCACAGCAAGAAAGACCCTCAGTCGTAAAGAGGATTAGCAAATCAAACTGGCCAAATGAATGTACTCAAACTGAACAAACCCTCTGTGGTTTGGGTTGAGCTCAACCCTGACCTGCTTTGGTAAGGAATGTTTGGTGGGTTTTTTTGCTCACACAGGCACAAATGAAATAGAAGTCGGGGTCGATGAGGAGGGTTTCATTTATATGGCTTTTGAAGCTCCTGAAAAGAATGAATCCTCTGAATTTATCTGGTCAAAGGACTATGCAGGACCTCCAGATGCTGACAGAGTTGAGATTGAAGAGAAGGGCAATAGGTGAGTCAATGAATGCACATTGAGAAGACTAACCATGGACTGTTGAATAAAGAACACATTAAACACCAAGAAAAACATAAATCCATGTTTCCCTCTCCTTCCCTGATTCCCAGCTCTGGTGTCCATGAAATCTGCAGGAAGCCCCAGCTGTCCTGTTGCCAATGTTTCTCAGTGTCATTCACAAATGCCAATGAATTCTGTATTTCATGTCTTGGGCATATCAAATGCATTGCATTTTGTTACAGGAGGCATCATTTCTGAGGGAAATATAATTTTTATTATTATTCTTTTTACTTCTAGATCTAAACTTATACTGAAAAAGCCCTCAGAAAAGGATCTGGGAGTTTATTCAGTGGAGGTCACGGATGTGGATGATGATATCTCTGCCAGCTGCACTTTAACAAAAGAAGGTAAAAACTAATCATTGCCAACAACAAAAACCAAATGTGCCCTAGTTTTCTAATATTAGATGTTTAGAGGAAAGTTTCTTGTGGAAGAATAGTAAGTGACTAATGTCACTTAATGACAGTGGCATCATTAGAAAGATGTTTCCCATTTCTTGAAGGCTCAAGGGCAGTTTCTTTTACAGCCCCCTAAGAAAAGATTCTATGCTCCTGGAAAGTCATTTTTCCATTACAGTTCAGATTTCACACACAGCTACACTCTCACAGTGACTTAAAACTTCTTTAACATGCTCCTTGAATTGATACAACCATCATTACAGCTCATTGACAAATTCAATTAAATTGGCACAATGATTTGGGGTTTTTGCCAAGTTGTACTAATCCAAAGGACCTGTTCTTTTTTATTTAGATCTGGACAAGTTACTGAAACGTAGCCACGAGATCAGGAACCCACGTAAGTTGAAGCATTGAGACACCACAACCAGATGTACAGACCCAGAAAGGGGAACCCTGGCTGAGACAAATCCTGTGGTTTGCCTGTGACTCCCCTCTGTGGTGCACTTTGTTTCCAGTGATCAAGCTGATATCTGGCTGGAACGTGGATGTTCTGGAGAAAGGAGAAGTGAGGCTGTGGCTGGAGGTGGAGAAACTGTCCCCAAATGCTGAGCTGCACTTAATCTTCAATGACAAGGAGCTCAAAAGTACACCAGTAGGTTTGATTTTGGATTTAATTCTGGCTTACTTTCCCACTGCTGAACAGGGAGAGAGAGAAAATGGGTGCACTCCCAGTTTTCTAAATTCCCATCAGATAATTCCATGTGTATTTTGGAAGCCTGGCAATCCACTGTGCTTGAACAGAAAGGCAACTGACTCATTCTCAAGCTGTTCAGTCCTTGCAGAACTGACAGTTAGTTCCAGACAGGGCAATAATATTCCTCAGTAAAATTCCTCTGACAACCTGCCACTTTTTTTGATAAAGGAATTTTCTGACAATAAACCTCAGCTACAAATGTACCTGAGCAGGACACAGAGTTTTGTTTTGGATGAACTCCAGTCATTTCACTGGATGCTGAAGAAATTCCATCTCTTGGAAAGAAATGGGCTATTTTTCTTCTGCTTTCCCAATCCAAGCTGAAGCTTTCCACCCTGTCTCTTTGAACTGAACACAGAGAAATCTCATGAATGTGGGAATGAAAGTGATTTATTTCTCAGTGTGAGGCACTGGAAATAACCATGGTGTGTTGCAGTGCCTCCAGCCTCCTGATACACCCAGAAAAACACTCACTTGTCTTCTCATATCAAGTTAATATTATAACATTCAAAAAGCATTTGGAATGACAGGACCAGAGGGGAGAACAGTTGAGAATGAAGCCCAGTATAAATCACTGGCCTGTCAGCTCCGTGCAGAGTGGCAGTGCCAAGATAACAGACAGAACAAAGGACCAGCCCAAAGCAGTTCAGAGCTGTCAGGGCCATGTTGAGGGGTTTAAAACAACATGTAAGAGTTTATAAAAGGGTTTGTCTCTTCTAAGAAGTGTCTTTTCCCCACTGGAGGGCTGACATGGTTATGCAGGACTGAAAGTGTTTGTCAGGCTCTCTGTGAGGATGTGATTTGCTGACAAGGCACTGAGGCAGAATGATGATATTTGTGTTTAAGCACCTGGCAGTTTCGGGGTGTATGAGGAGGAGCTTCAGCAGGACCTGCACAAGGGTGGGAGTGTTACTCATCATGGCCAAATATGCAGTTAGGTGTCACAGATTTGTACTAAGTGCAACCCTTCCATGACACTAAAAATCAGAGAGATTCTGGGGAGTGTTAGGTGGTTTTAACAGACATTTTCTCCCAGAGGAAAACTCTGCTGGAAGCCATTCTACCATTCCTACATGTATAAATAACAAGTGAATCCCACAGGATGGAGTAGCAAAGTGCACTGGCTTCATTATAAGAGAAGTTTCTAAGGATACAAACACAAAATGACTGAAATGTGATGTAGAACTTACTGTGCCAAGATCTGACATTGGAACAGTTCTGCTGTGGAAAAACTCTTCAGTTTGTCACATTTTCTTTGTTTTACAGACACATAAAATAAACTTTGTGAGGGAAAAAGGTCTGGTAGAACTGATAATCCAGGATTTCTGTGCTGATGATAAAGGGATGTACACAGCCCAGCTGCAGGATGGGAAAGCTAAGAATCACTTCACCCTGGTTCTTATGGATGAAAGTAAGTGGAAATTCGGGATCAAATATAGATGCCATGGTCAGTGGAAAGTTTGCAATGCACTTAAGAAGCCAAAATATTTCCAGCAGTGTTAATGGCACACTGGGAATGGTGAGAGCAAATCCTTATTTTAGCCCCCATTTAAAGTCCAGGAATCATTTAAGAAATTATCTGAATTTCTCTTTCATATAAATTGAAGCCTTTGGTCTTATAAATAGGGTCATTGATGAGAAAAACAGTCTGCTAAAGCAAAATGTGGAGTGGAATGCTGAGTTATTTGTTTCTAATGTTTGATATATTATCTTGCTATGGCAAACTGTGCCTTGGCAGCAAAATGTGTGATACATTCATTTCTCTCAGGACATGGTCAGGTTAAAAATTCAGTGTCTTTAACAGCTGGTTAATTGCATTGCACTAAATTCTCTAAAAGTTGCCCATTTTTCTTTATACAATGAACAAGGCAGAGATACTAAAGTTGTGGTTGTCCAAAGCAGACAAATTCTATGCTCTCTGCCTTCTGTGTTTCTTTCTAATAATGGGGGGGTGTTGATTTTGTCCATTGCTGTTCCACAGGTTTTGCTAAAGTTGCAGAGGAGGCTGATGCAAAACGGAGGGAATGGAAGAAAAAACAGGGTAAAATAAACCAAATTAAATGACTTGCCAGAATGATTTCACTGAATGCTCCAAATAGTTTTCTTTATCATCTTTTTAAGCATATTATTTAAGCTGATTGGAACACTAGGATGGTTCCTTATTTTAAAATATCCTGCCCTGCCCTTAAAAATCAGAATAATTAATTTAAACACTTTTAGCAAAACTAGCCTGAGTTATCAGGGTGGATCTGCTGCATCAGTGCTGTAACATTTTTGAGTTCTGAAAACTCTCCTGTCCATATCTAATAATGAATAATATGAATTATGTAATTAAGATCCACTTATTTTCCTTGGAGAAACAGGATTCTCTAGATAAGTTTATAAAGATCCATGCATTCCCCTTTCATTTTATCCCCCATTTTATATTCATGAATAAGGAAATTTATAAAACAAATTCAGAGAAAAAAAACCCACCACATTGGAAAGGTGAGCCCCTTCTATTGGGGATAAAAACACCCACTTGCAAACAACTGTGAGACCACACGAATTTAGGTCCAGACTCCGAGCTTGAGAGTTGCTTAGCACAGGATAAAAGTGGTCATTTGTCTCCCAGTTTCCCGTCGCTATTCCATGCACAGCGATTCCCTGGCAGCCGCAGTGCAGGAATTCGGCACTAGATGGAGGCATTTCTGCAGGTAACACCGGAGAGCTGCGGAAATGCAGCGCCAAAGACGTTTCTTTTCTGTTCCAGGTCCGCACTTCATAGAGAACCTGAGGTGGGAGGTTACAGAGAGCTGTGAAGTGCTGCTCACCTGCAAGGTACACACAGCAACTGCCCAGGCTGAGTTCCTTCAGCTTTCCATTTCGGGTGGCAATTTTAAAAGGGTATGAAAGTGTTCACCCAATTGCTTTGCTGCAGACCAATGAAAGTAAGGAAACACTGTATTTTGGGCAGGAATTTTAATAAAGAAGGGAGTTTCTAAGATTCTGGAGGTGTAAGTGATGTTTTGTATTAGAAGGGCATCCAGGAATTGAGAAATAAAATGCGTTTGGGATCCTGACTGGTAAATGTTGTCTTCAAACAGGCAACAAACCTGAGGAAGGACACCAAGTTCCAGTGGTTCTTCAATCAGAAAGCACGAGCAGGTGGAGAGTTTGATCCAAAGACTGGCATAGGAACTCTACGGATCACAAAGGTGAAAACCACAGAACAGCTCAGAGGCTTCAGTGAGCACATGGAAATGCAAAAAAAAATGGGTCAATCTTATTAATAGTCCATGTGTTTTGGGTAGAGAAGAAACTTTCATTGTTGTAGGAAGATTCTGACTCCGAATTCTAATGGAAGGTGGCCCAGGGCAGGGGCTGGAATGAAATGATCTTTAAGGGCCCTCCCAACCCAAACCAGTCTGTGACTCTGTGATTCTAATAAGAAATAAGATGTTTGTAACAGTTTAAACCACCCTGAGAGGCTGAAAAGAGCCTGTGGCTTTTCAGGTTTTCTGATCAGCACTGCCTCATATTCTGGAGATTAATTTTAGTGACACAAAAAAAGAGAGTTACTGAGCTCATTACAGAATGAACTGGATGAAATTTTCTTCTTTTCCTTTTCCAAATCGTGCCCTGTCTCAGTGATTTGGGGCATTTCTTTGGGAGGGGTGTTGTTTGGTTGTGGAGTTTGGTGTGTGTTTCTCCTCAGAGATATGACCCATGCCTTTGGTAAGGGGCCCAAAAAAAAAAAGGGGCGGAAAAAAAAAACGATTCAGATCA
>VYZS01063218.1:0-14781 GCA_013400695.1 Neodrepanis coruscans
GTATTCCAACAACTAGATTAAATTTTTAAATGTGTACATTATATAGTCCTTAGCACCAAACAACACTTCCATTTCATTACATAATTTACTAATGGGAGTATAGCTCTTCCCCTTCTACCCTTCAACTGCTCATTTCTATCTTTCCCATACCCATTAACTATGCTAGAAAAAACCATTTTGTTATCATAAACAGATTAGGAAATCAATCCACCTGAAAAATAATGGATGAATCTTGAGCTAGGGCACTTTTCTTAATCTGGTTCATCATGTAAATGCAAGAAGTTTTTAGCAGTAACGACTCCTTGTTATCAGCAAAAGGAAACCATTTACACAAATGAGGAAAAAGATTCTCCATCTTTGCCATCTTTCAAATAGATATGTGCCCAATCCTACTCCTACCAATGGTACAACCACCAGCATGTTATTCACAACAATAGCAGCAGACCAAAAAAAAACCCAACAACTTTCATTGTTCTGCAGCAATTATGATGACATCTCAAAATTTTATCAGAAAATAGTCATTAACATCTGTTTGGATAGAATCCTTTTCCCCCACAGCGATGCCTGGCAAATGAGCTTTCAAGGAGCCTGAGTAACTACAGGTAAAGTTTGAAGGAGTATTAATACACTGACAGATAAATTGTTAAGTAATTAATACTTCAAGACATAATCCTCCCCTTCAAGTGATCAAAGGTTTTTCTGAGATTTCTTCAAGCTTTGCACAAACATTTCACTTTGCCTCAAGAGTTAGTCTATAATAGCANNNNCTGTAATTTCTCAGTTGATAATCATATTAACCCTCTCCACAAAAAAAAAAAAAGAAAAATACAACTTGCAGAAAAGCAATGTGAGAAAGAGTTGAGACCGTAAACCTCACCAAGCCCACATATTTTTGTAGGTGCAGACCTAAGGTTATCATAACAACCTGCACAATGCACGTGGAGTTTCAGCAATTCTGCAGTTTGAGCACTTCACCACATAGACACTCCAGCAGCTCATTAGCATATTGCCAAAACAGAGCCTTAAAAAGGGCCCATTCCAACTCTTCAGCACAGACTCTTTACAATGTCTTAAGCACTTCTGATAATTAATTAACTTTGCAAAGGATTCCTTCTATCTCAGTTTACTGTTTCCAGTCTCCTAACTTCTGCAATGAAGTGGACCTGCTGCTGCTGCAGTGGCTGCAAGGGGCCCTCCAGCAGCACAACAGCGACAGACTTCAAGCCTCTCCTTGATTACTGTAATGTAACAGGGATCCATTGCAGTTTTATTCGAAGATGAATGTACAGGTATTAGGCAGTTCCAAATGTTTTCCTCCAAGGCCACTGAAAATATCTCCAGAAGTTAGCTGTGCTGGCTGCTGATGAATACAGATGCATTATATTAGAGAACTGGCTCAGATGAGGAATGTGTTTTTAATTTTCAACAGTTCCCATTTAACATGTTTTGTTTGGACAGTGGAACACACATACTGGATTTCTTTTGAAGGAAATGGAACTGAAAGNAGTATTAATACACTGACAGATAAATTGTTAAGTAATTAATACTTCAAGACATAATCCTCCCCTTCAAGTGATCAAAGGTTTTTCTGAGATTTCTTCAAGCTTTGCACAAACATTTTGCTTTGCCTCAGGAGTTAGTCTATAACAGCAAACTGCCAGAAAATGAAGACAGAGAATGGCTAAAACAGAGCTTTGATGCAAAAGTTCTTTGTAACCTCAAGTGGAAGAGGCTAACACTTGGAAAACATTTGTAAATTAAAGAGGTTCCCTATTTGTTAGCTATCATTTAGCAATGCGTTGCAGACAGATGGTTGTAAATTGTTACAATGCATTGTAAATAGTCTGACTTTTTTTTACTATTTATAAATTCTAAGTCTCTCAATTAATAAAATAATTCTCTTCCAAGAGATACAAAAAAAAAATCTCATAACCTAAGTACACATAGAACTCTGCATACCTACAAACAAACAAAAAATTAGTTCCTTAATCAACAAGATGTTTCAAGCCCTTCAACATAGTTTTGCACTTCCTCCTCTCCAACCTTATTGGCTAGAAAATGTGCATGAATGATTTAAAAACCAAATAAAATCTGTTTAATCCACATAAAAAACAAACTATCACCTTCACACTGCCCCCAGTTTCTTTAGTATCCTAGCATGACCTCTTTTACCTGCCTACTGGCAGACAGTCAATTTTTAAGAAAGACACTTTACATGCTTGAAAGTATTTAAACATTACAAGAAACGATAGCTCCTCCAGATAACTGGAGCACAATAAATGTTCACTTGGGGTGTGATTCAGTCTGGTTCAAGTTACCATGGTGGCTGACTTGAAACAGCTACTTGGATCCCAGCATCCCAGGCAAGTATCTGATCCCCATCGTGGTGTGAGTACTGTCTCTCAACTCTTCTTTCCTTTCATCTGAATCAAAAGCAAAAAATCCAATAAATCTACTTTCTAGCTCAGCAATACAGATCACTTACCTGGAGAGTGGACTCAGGCATCTCTTTCAAAAAACACACTAACAGCAGCAGCACTACAGATACACACGTGCTAACTAAGTCACCATGTTGAAAGTGTTTTTTCCCCTATCTCTGCTTTGTGTACAAGTGTGGGAAGTGGTTCCAGTATCAAGAATGATGTTTTTAAACCTACTTGGATAATTTTGTGTAGGGACAGAGCTCTCATCTGAGGTCTTTTTGCACTGCTTTAGGACTGTATCTGAAGGAAAAGGATGTGCAGAGTGGACCAAGTACAAATGCCAGAAAGGGGTATGTAACACCTGAAAGGCATAAGTGTGTCTTTGGAGATTTTAGTCTTAGTCTGTTCCAACAGACTTCACAAGTTAGCAGACACTGGTCTTCCTTGCTATACATGAACTCTCCTGTAATTTGTTTGCATGGACACTGATGACTCAATGGTTTGAAAATTTCAGGAGCCCTAATTAGTAGAGTATATGCTTTGCTCACAAATAAACTTCCTGCCCATGAATATCTTTGAAAGAGTAACAACTTTTTTTTCTCATTTGTCTTTAAACATGAGAGCTGACATATTCACACTCATTCCATTCCTAACAAATACACAAAACTCAGTAACATATATAGGCAGAATGCAACAGTTTTGGATAGAAATAGGAATACTCCTTTTCTTTTTTAACTCAACAAAAACAGTTCTCTATAAGCCATCCTAACACTTGAGTATTTTTTTTGTTAAATCCAGATTTGATTTGCTCAATAAATTCTCAAAGCATTCTTACCTCCCAATGTGAAATGAGTTATCCAAAGTACAACATAAACACTATCTAATGCTACATTAGCAGAAAACAGACTAAATGATCGCTAAGGAAAAAAAAATGAAATATTGGAATTCAACCCAAAGAAAGTACCTGTGCAGCTGAGGATATGTGTGTGCTTAAGTGCTTTACTGAATCAGAGCCAGAGCATTCATTAATTTGTTGGATCGTGCTGCAAGATATGGATAATGCTACAGGAATAGATGATGGGTGTTTCTGGGAAACAAATTACTTAACATTCACTTTGATGCTACAGCCTTAAACACAGTGTATATAAATAAAGACCAGAAGAAAAAGCACAGATATTTTGGCAAGAATATGACAAGAATTAGTAGAATGAATGAGGCTGGAAGGGACCTCTGGAGGTCACCTGTTCCAACCCCTCTGCTCATGCAGGACCACCTACAGCTGGTTGTCCCAGACCATGTCCACATGGATTTTGTGTATCTCAAAGGAAGGACACTCGATGACCATCCTGGACAATCTGTGCCCATGCTCAGTCACTGTCACAGTAAAAAATTAAAAAGGGTTTCCTAATATTGAGACGGAACCTCCGTTTCAGTTTGTGCCCACTGCCTCTGGTCCTGTCCCTGGGTTCCACCAGAAAGATCCTGACTCCATCCTCTTTGCACCTTCCCTTCAGGCATTTATGTACATTCCCCCTGAGCCTTCTCTTCTTGAGCCTCCACAGCTCTAGCTCTCTCAGCTTTCTCTTCCAGGAGAGATGCTTCAGCCCATTCATCATCTTTGTGGCCCCTTGTTGAACTCTATTCATATCTCTCTTGTGCTGGGAAGTCCAGACCTGGACCCAGCACTCCAGGTGTGGTCTCACCAGTGCTGGGTGGAGGGGAAGGATCTCCCTCTCTCTGTGGGGTAATGCTAATGTGGACTAATGCAGCCCAGGATTCCAGTAAACTTTTTAGGGAAAGGGCACATGGGCATGTGGTAAACAGGGGTGAGGCAAAACCGCCTTTCAAGATAATCGAGATGTGTATTGTACATCTCCCATCCTCAAACAGAAATCATAGCTGATTTATTAAAAATTAAATTGCTTCTACTACAAATTTAGGTTTGTATAATTTTGTGCAAGATATTTAAGTTATCATTAAATAGGAGTGTACTACGTATTTAGTAATATTTATTGTGACAGCTTTCAGTACATCAATGTGCTGGTCTTTTCTGTTGTCTTTTACATCATTCAGAGTTAATCACGACTATAGTGACTACTGGAAGTAATTGACTTCTTAATCTTCCAAGAAAGAAGTCAGAACAGCCCTTCCCAGAACATCTGGTCTGGTGCATATTTCCCTTCACGCAACCAAACCATAACATGCGGCGGCTGAGAGACCAAATCCTTCACTCTTCCTCTACCTATCAGCAACTTCAATGTTATTCATTGGTAAAGGCTCTAGTGATTCCAAGGAATACCCTCTGTCAGTTCAACTATTTTGAAAATGGCTGAAGCGCCAATATTCTGTTTGAGACATCACTTTCTTTCATATTTGTTTTTATACAAAAATACATCTCTGTGAATTTGTATTTCTATTTGCACTTGCAAAAAGTACTAAAACCCCCATTTTTAAGTTCTGATGAACATTGCTGCTGTGGCTAGAAGAAAAATCCTCTAATTCCTTTCTTTTAAAAAAGTTTTCAGTTCTAGAAACTGTTAGAGTTATGTCATTTGTCTTAATGCTAAAATAACCACAGAAGACCCTCATATGTTACAGAAGACACTTTCCATCTAAATTCACTAAGATCTTGCTTGTTAGAGACTCCAGCATGACACAATGGCAGTGGCAGCGCATTCTACCCTGTTAAATACTTGTATACATTAGGACAGGGATGGAAAGAGTAATGACATTGGCACCAGGCACCAATAATATTTTAATGAGAAGAGATTTCAAGTAATGAGGAATGACTGACAACTGAAACAGAGAAATACATCAATACTCAAAAGTCCTCTTTTACAGGGGCACAAATAAGAGTGCCTCTAATACACTGCATGGGTAGGGATCATTAGTCAATACACAGGCCTGGGAAGAGAAGTAAGATAAAAATCACTATGATTTTAAAAGTCCAGTATTTGTGTAGAGTAAGGAAATCTCCAAATTAGCCAGGGAAGAAATCAGCCTGACAAAATATGCGCAAAACACCACTAAATAGCTTGTATTAGTTTTCAGAATCTTGCATGAGTGTGGGCACCAAAAACAGAAACCTATGTATTGCTCTTTTATTATAACAAAGCCCATGATAACATCATACCACAATCCTGTTGTAGTTGCTATTCTTTCCCTGTTGAAGAATATTAAGAAACTGAAGAATGAGGAAAGAAAACGTACCAGTTAACACTGATTCTAAAATAATAATCCTGAAATTAATATTAAAATTGTCAAATCTCCCTAATTTCTCAATTCTTTTACAGGTGGGCTAGATGAGAACATTTTTAATAAACACAGAGGAATGTTAGGAATTCAGGTATCCAAAAGAAGTCTCCTTCATCTGGAATGTGCCCAGAAGGTTCCAACAGTCAATTTTGAATTAGATGCAAAAAATAGATCTCCAAACATGGGCACATTGGCCTTAACTATTTGCAGAGCTCACCTGCATCTGATGCATGCCACGTAGATATTCACACATTTAATAATTTTAAACTCTCAGATAGCCTTATTACCTTCAATAGAGTGATTATATTTCTGAATCTAAGGACATGCATATACGCAGTTTCACCATCAAAAGTCCAATTTTAAAGAAAATTAAAGAGCAGGAATTTTGCTAGACCTTGAACACAAGACTTGTCCTGCACAAGTTTTAGATTACAAACTGCAGTTAAAACTGGAACTCAGCAGCTGAATACAGGAACCAGATATTTTTTTGTTTTACACTTTGCATGAGATACTTCTCTCATCCCATCAGTTTCCACAATCTTCGAAACTCAGTGGTTTCACAGTGAGGGGAAAAAAAAAAAAATCAATCATCATTCTGCCTTTCAGAGTGTACCAAGATTGTAAAACCAAGTTCTTATCTGACTGTTAATATTAACTTCAATCCTGGTTTCATATATCATCTTATTATTTCCTCAGTCTGCATTACAATAGTATCTATGCATCCACATTAGAATTCATATTAAACCTATAGTTAGTATGCACTCTTGCCAAATAAAGAAATTAAATTGAAACACTGGTATTATGCTAAATTTTATTTCATTCTTCCTGCCAATTTTTCAAACAAACTTTTTTCCTCTTGCTTTGTACACATATGAAGAATTTGACTGGAAAATTTGAAAATATGCACAAAGTAAGCTGTAGAAGAAAAAAGCCTCTTTCACAACAGGTTGAAAGAAACTGGAGAAACTTACGTTGCTACTTTACAGCATCTCTTTAAACAGATTTAAGAAAACATATAGACATAATAATCCCCAATGTTTAACATAAGCAAATTTAGCATAAAAATTGCTTTCATACTTACCACTTTTTTCAGTTTTCTCCCTGTTACGGGAATAGCCAGGAACTGAAGAGGCTGCAGAATCTCCTGAAGATCTGTTCTCACTGTGGCCCACAGGAGCAGCATTTAGCTGGGACCTTCCAAGATGAATCTGTGGGTGAGAGGGACTTGAGGCAGTATCAGGATCTGAATTCATTTTAGCTGCCAAAGAAGAGAAAAATTATTAATTATCAGATAGTATAGTTACAATGTAAAGCCGAAGTAAAAACTTAAAATTTGAATGTATTTGTACAACTAGTTGAACAAAAAAGCCTAAGAAAGGGCAAGAAGGAGGATAGCAACTTCAAGATTCATTTATACATTCTTCAGTAACTGCAAGCATGAGCAGCTATTGTTGAATAAGACAGGCCACATATACAGCATTGTGCCAGACTAGGACTGTTTTTTCCCTAAATAGATAAAAACTGACTTTCAAATGTAAATAAATGCTAAAATTAATCCGGTAAATGTTGCATATAAATAATTTCTTTTATTCTCATGTGCTACTTAGATACACAAGAAATAAAGATTAGCCCTTAACTTTTACAGACATGTCTATAATAACAGAAAATTGCCTTGGTCCGGTTAACTGCCATCACCTAATGAGGTGACAGAGAAAGACAATAAAGATTAGGAAGCAAAGGAAGAGGAGAAGTAGAACTCTGCATGGAAAATGAGAAGGGGAACACCACCAGGGCTGCTCTTTACAGACACTTCCAGTTGAAATCCTCATGAACCAAAATAAGCTTGCTTTATTTATTTATATCCATTTTTTTAAAAAAAAGTTTGGCATGTAAATATAATTTAAGGCAGAGACAGAAAGGCCTTACAGCCTTTTAACTGTAAGCCCTCTCCAGAAGAACAAGGGGATCGCTGTTCTGTAGTAAAAAGTTCCTTAAGTAAGTAAAGTATAGTAAAAGTTCTTACTGAAAGTCTAGCTTTTACAAGACAGAAGTAGCAAGGTATGAATATACTATTACAGTGTAACATATAGTAACTCTTGTTGCTTAAAGCTCGACTTCCCTAAGGTAAGCAACTTGCAAGGAGCATAAGTGTCTGGCTACAAACTATAGTTTTTTCATTCTGTATAAACACAGATATAAGTCAGAACACTGACCTGAACATGTCCTTGTAAAGACAAAATTAGTATAGCCCAAACCAAAGATAACTCAGCCAACAACTTTTTCCACTTAACGAACACTAAAATCATGATGGGATGTTAAAAGAACCAGCAATATTATCACTGTAAAACATATTCCTTGTAATTTAACAACTAGGTTGCCAAAATTAAGCTTCTCTAAACAAGAAAATATTTTCCTAAGTGAATCCATTTCTGTATTATGTTGCTACATAAAGTTATAAATAAACCAAAGCGGTTCAGTTCACCTTCAAACACAGAGATTAAAATACCTTCCCAGTAAACCAGCATGAGTATTTTTAACCATTATACAATCACAAAAGTTACTTTGCCTTCAGTTCTAAACTTGACCTTAGCGCTCTGTCAGAGGGACAGCAGTCGCGGCCAGGCCGCGGCCGCAGCGCGGGGGATGCGCGGCACGGACAGGTCCGGCCCCTTCCAGAACGGGGACCGAGCAGCCCCGGCGCCTCTCCAGCACAGAGCTCACCTCGGTGTCAGCCGGCTCGCAAAAAAACTCCCGTCCCAAAAGCCACTGTGCGCTTATCCCACAAAGGGCACCACCAACTTTCCCTCCCGCGGGCTCAGGCGCCACCAAAAACAAGCCCTTAGATCTGATTTGAGGATTTCTTCCTCCTGGGAACGGGAGGCAGGGGAAAGCTTTCGGGAGCCCGGGTTTGTTCACAAGCCAGCGGGCGGAGCGGGGGGAGCTGGGGACCGCCCGCGACCGCCCGGCGGTGACTCCGCACCCACCACCGCAGCTGCTCCCGGCGGCCGGGACGGGCCGGGAGCGCCGGAGTTCGCTCGGCCTCGTTCGCCGCCAGGTCCGGGAGTGCCTGGGCGGCGCTGCCGCCCCGGAAGCCCGGGAAGCCCCGGTAGCTCGGGTCGTCCTGCGCGGGGTCCCGCCCCAGACGCTCACCGAGCCCGGCGGGGCGAAGTCAGCAGCGCGGACTCCCCCGATGACGAGCTGCCCTGCGCCTCCGGAGGCGGCCACGCTCCGACTGGGGCTCCGCCGGGAGCCCGCAGCCCTCGGGGGCGGCCCCGGCCCGCCCATCGGGGCGGCCCCCTCCCCTCTCCGCCTCGCCATGCGAAGGGGCAGCGCTGCTGCCACTCACCGCCCGCCGCTCTCGGGGAGGGGCCGGGGACCGTCGGTCGGGACCGGTGGGAGGAGGCGGAGGCGGCCGCGCAGGCGGCGGGGAGGGCGGGAATCGGTGCGGGAGGAGCAGCGCGGGATGTGCGGGCGCTCCCCGCGCAGCGGCAGCGGGTGTTCGGAGCGGCTGCCACCCGAGGGGGTGTCACGGAGGCGGCCAGGGCGGCCTTGGGCAGCTTTAGAATAGGAGCGCTGGGAAGCGGGGGCGGTGCCGAGTGTCGGGGGAGGCGGTGGCGGCTGGAAGGGTCTGAGGTGCGGGTACAGCCTTGTTCAAGGAGACCCAGCTGGTGCCCTACAGCCAGGTGGGATGAGCCGGACCTTCCCCCCGGCGCAGTGTTCTCTGGGGAAAGCAACAGGAGCGAAGGGAAGGGGGGAAAGGGCGGTAACCGGTTAACTAATTCCTCCAAGTTACTACTACTACATGCACCAGCACTTCTGCCAAATGAATGGAAAGCTCCTTGAATGAGAGCTCTAAACTTACCTGTAAGTGTTGCTATTGTATTGATAGTAAACTTACTTCTTTTCAGAAATAATACATTGCTTTTTATTTTCGAGCTACTTAAATAGGTAAGTCAGGATCTCTACACGGTGATTTGAATAGCTTCTGATTAAAAAAACTGCATAACCTATACATTCAAAATACGAAATTAAATTTAAACTTCAGACATTCATGTATTCAGTCATCATCACTTTGTTGATTTTCACAAGTTCCAAGTTTGCTTCATCATGGGGAGCTATGTTGTATTTAATTTTTTAAATGGCAGTTAGATCGTACTTGCCATCACTCTGTGCTGGGTTGTTTTTTTTTTTTTTAATCCTCAAAAATGTGGCCTCCAGTGCTCTCATTATTTCCTTGTCTTGGAAGTCATAACAAAATTCTTTTTATCTAAAGTGAGTTTAAATTAATAGGAAGTTCCTGTTTACTTCAAATTAAAATAAAATTTGCAAAAAAACCCCTATTTAAGATCATTTGCAGTCTGAGTATAATATAGTTTCATTAGGAACACACAATGCCTGCCTTGTGTTATCTGTTTGTTTCTTTAGACTGACAGATGATTTAACTCTGATATGACAAACTTCTGCTGCAATCTGCTCCCCCTGCTATTCATATTTCCTGCAAGATATTATTTTGAACAATTGATTTGCTATTTGGTGGGTGTGCTTAACAGATATAACATGCTTTGGGAACAGGTGGAAGTGAGGGTGATAGCTGGAAAAGTAACTAAATAGGAAGTGTAAAATAAAGCCTCCTCTGCTGCTTGTGCCCGCAGCTTTCCAATACCAGGCACAGTCACACATGGTGTAAGCTATTCCAGAGTAGCTCAGTTCGAGGGTGAAACTGCCACACTGACCACTAACCTGCTTAACAGCAAGGCTGTGTGAGCCTACACTGAATTCCATCAAGCCCTTACTTAAGGTCAATTACACCTTTGTGGTAAATGGTCACATAAACCATATATGCTCACATACATGTCCTATAAATACTGATAAGGTTACTGAAAGTAAATCAAACTCAGACATGATGCATCTTCCATTATCAACTCCACTGATTTCACTTTGGTTTTACTTTATGACAAATGATGAGTTCCCATTTGGTATTATCACAGATGCTAATTGTTACAGCTACAGAGAAGAAACATGGAACTACTATAATAACTTTAAAAAGGTACAGCACCTTTTTAAACTTCAGATATGACTTACAGAATCATTAGAATAGTTGGAAGGAACTCTCTGAAGTCAGCTGCTCTTCTACCCCTGCTCATGCAGGGCCACCTACAGCTGGTTGCCCAAGACTGTGTGCAATCAACTCTCCATCCTTAGAGTATCTCTAAGGATGAAGACTGCCATCACCTCCCTGGCCAAACTGTGGCAGTACTCAGTCACTCTCACAGTGTAAAAAGCATATCTTGATGTTCAGAGGGAACATCCTGTGTTCCAGTTTGTGCCTGTTTTCTCTGGTCCTGTCACTGGCCACCACTGGAAAGATCCTGGTTCCGTCTCCTTTGCATTCTCCCTTCAGATTTATGTACATTTATATACATAGATTTATATACATTTATAGATACCCCTGGGCCTTCTCCTCTCCAGGCTGAACAGACCCAGCTCTTTCAGCCTTTCCTCACAGGAGATGTTCTTCAGCCCCATCATCATCTTAGTGGCCCTTTGTTGGACTGACTCAGTATCTCTATGTTTCTTTTACTGAGAAGTCCAGAACTGGACACTTGCTTAACTGCATGAGGTTCCTGTCAGCCCAGAAAAAAACCCAACCTATTGAAACAAGAATAAGAAATGTTGCAGTTAGCCAGTTTCTTTTTGTATCTTAGAATCCATAATCCTTTCACAAATATTTTGAAGGTTTACAGAGTGATGGTCTTTGATTTTTGCTGATTTCGGTAAACATTGTTTACTCAAGAGATGANCCTGTGCCAGTACTCAGTCACTCTCACAGTGTAAAAAGCATATCTTGATGTTCAGAGGGAACATCCTGTGTTCCAGTTTGTGCCTGTTTTCTCTGGTCCTGTCACTGGCCACCACTGGAAAGATCCTGGTTCCGTCTCCTTTGCATTCTCCCTTCAGATTTATGTACATTTATATACATAGATTTATATACATTTATAGATACCCCTGGGCCTTCTCCTCTCCAGGCTGAACAGACCCAGCTCTTTCAGCCTTTCCTCACAGGAGATGTTCTTCAGCCCCATCATCATCTTAGTGGCCCTTTGTTGGACTGACTCAGTATCTCTATGTTTCTTTTACTGAGAAGTCCAGAACTGGACACTTGCTTAACTGCATGAGGTTCCTGTCAGCCCAGAAAAAAACCCAACCTATTGAAACAAGAATAAGAAATGTTGCAGTTAGCCAGTTTCTTTTTGTATCTTAGAATCCATAATCCTTTCACAAATATTTTGAAGGTTTACAGAGTGATGGTCTTTGATTTTTGCTGATTTCGGTAAACATTGTTTACTCAAGAGATGATGAAATATAGTAGAAAGGACTGTCTGAACATCTGAGAAGCACTATTGAAATTAACTGTTTTTCTGTATAATCATCAATTTGTTCTAGAAATATATTTGGATATCTAATGATCTGAGCAACCCATATGTTGCCTCTGTTAAATTTCTTGTAATATAAACTGACATTTTCACATTCTGTTGTTAAGTTTGTATTTCAGCATCTAAGCATGTGTTTAGTATTGAAATGTTTAAGAAAAGTCTGTCTTTAAAAGATTTTATTTGTAACAGCAAAGGATCATGCTAAGCAATATTTATTTAAATATAACATTTTGTTATTAAATCAATCCAAACTGATTTACCTATCATATTACTGGCATAAAAATCACGCAGCATGGCTGGCATACAAGTAGTTTCTCATCAGTCCAGAGGAAAAACTATTTAATCAAATTAAGAGAGAAAGCAGTGATCATCTGAGAAAACAAACCTGCATGAAGCATGTTTCATCCAATGAATAGCCTTCAGCTCTGTATGTTTGTCACAACACCTTTCAGTAAGAGTCCCTTTCTTTAGTACACTCAGAAACAGATTTGGTGTAGTTACTCTGGATGTTTTGGAATAGGTTAATCCCAGCAAAAATCTTGCCGGCAGTGCTCTTGTAAAAGTAAGAGGACCAGAAAAATTCATAGAGAAATGCCATGTGCATCCTCAGTTATGAAAGGAAGTACATTATGGAAATGAAAATATTTGAGTGATGCTAGGTAACAAGCTGTCTCAAAGATCATCTGGGTTTTTTTTGCCACATCTTACTAATTAAGACAAGAGCTGTTATTTCAAAATAATAGGTTTTGTTGTTTACTGTGTTACACCCATTTTAACAGTATAGTTTAATTGATGGAAGCATGACATCACCATAATATTAGTGCAGTAAAAGCTGCAGTATTCCTCATGAGCAGCTGGGTACTAATGACCAAACAAATTTTGGTTTTTTAAGGCAGTGTGTAATCTAAATTGGGAGGCATTTTCCATCAGAAAGAGCATAATACATTAAGCATACTGAGATAAGGGACATGGAATCTGGAGAATCAACAGTATGATGTGAGCAACTAACATGTTAGTGCCATTTGGGATGGACATACAGTTGAAAGAATTAATGAAAGGTGAGCGTGGAAGGAAATGGAAAGAAAAACACAAGAAAGTGGGCGCAAAAACCAGGTAAAAATAGGAATTGAGTTTTGTGAAGATGATGATGAAGACTCTTCTTCCCAGATCTGCTTATTAAATATGCCACTGTCACCTCAGGTTTGGAACAGCTTTTGTGTAAGTACCTGATTTCATGTGCTAAAGTGTGGAGGATCACATAAGCATCATGCTCTGTCCTGCTTTTTTAATGTCTCTTTACTTCACTGTCCCTGTGCCAAATACTCTTTGAATGACAAAGTATTGTTCATCATCACTGTTTTATATAAAAAGCATCACTATCACTCTCCCATTAGCTCTCTCAGCTATGAGAAAAGAGTCGACATTTTCCTTTTCATGAATACCTGCACTATAGTAAGCCGTAGGTGATTAACGTGGCATCAGATGTTCAGTTTTGCACTTATTATTCAGCCATCCTTTCTAATGATAGACATGCACTGTGAAAGAGGAGTAACTTTTTAAAAACAGGCACAGATACAGATGTATTCACGTAGGTAATAAATACAGCTCCAAAGGTCTGACACAGTAGCTTTTGGGAGGTAAGACCTGGGTTGGATGCATTCCCTGGAATAGGAAACTTTTTCCACTTCCTTGTTCTAGATTTATTCTATTCAAAACTTCACTCTGAGACAGCTACTGATTTCATTGAAAATCCACAATACAAATGAGACTTGTCTCTCATAAGTCTGGAAGCAGGACCCGAACCAAAGTTGTACCGTTCTGCAACAGTCTACAGAAACTGGGGCAGTTTTCCTAGAGAGCAGGAATAGTATCTCAGTGTTTATACACAACAACCCAGCAACAAGTATGAACAAAGTCTGCAACTCTTATCTTGAATCAGTATGTTGTTGCCAGAGATTAGATTTGTTGTAAAATTAAACTGGACATATTTAAGCACTGAGGATTTCTTGATAGAAATAACTTCTTACTCTACAGTTTATAAATAGTTTGTCAGCAAATGAGGTTGCATTAAGAAGTACCATGGTCCCCCTCAAGCAACATATTTAACACAGTTGACTTTGTATCAACGTTCAAATTGGAAAGTATGCCACAAATTCTGTCTGTAAAGCCATCCATCGGTGTTCTTGCCTTTGCACATTGAGCTTCATCTTTTGTTCGCAGTGACCTCTAGTGTCCATGGATGAGACAATTCAGTGCAATTCAAGGCAGTACACAAAGAACTTTGTACTGATACCAGGTTAAAGGGACACATATGTGTGGCATCTGTTTGCCTGTATAATGCACTGCTTTAAGCATGCAAAATATGAACAGAAAACCGTGACATTCCCTCAACCACACTAAATAAAGAATTTAAAGGTCTTCCATTTTAATTTCGATCAGATTTTTCTTTATGAAAAACTCTCAGTGTTCCCAGTTGCAAGAGATTGCTTTTACTTTCTGAAGCACTGGACTTAGTATGAAAGATGCAAATGAGAAAGCATCAGTGCAAGAATTTCTACAAGAACTGCTGTAACGTGTACAGATTCTATGAATTAACCTCAATATATGACATAAATTTTCTTCACCTAAGTATGTTGGAGTGACCATCTCCCTCCCCTCTTTTGCAGAAC
>VYZS01063222.1:0-15373 GCA_013400695.1 Neodrepanis coruscans
CCGCACAGCGGTGGGCTGGGCCGCATCCAGGGCCGGCCACCGGCTGAGCAGTGATCCCCGCGCTGGCCCACTCTCCCCGGCTCGCCCCCGCAGGCGGATGCCTGGGGGGTGGAGGGGAGGCGGAGGCGGGGTCCGCCGAACCCGTGCCAGCGACCGTCCCCATCCCCGCCTGTCCCCCCCCGGGCCGGGGGAAAAACGGCTTTAATTAACCTATAATACCTATAAAAGCTCTTGATTATTTTTTTAAACATGCCTTTATGCATAAAATCTACTTGTTACTGTAACTCCATCGGATTAGAAATTTGAATCGATAGTAATAACACAATTAGATTACAAGTAGAATTTCACTGGGGGGTGAGCAAAGCACCTGTGTCACATTTACCTTTTCCTCCTGAAATGAATGGCAGACACTTCTGTATTTTCCTTAATCTCAGAGATGACTGGTGAGCTGGTAAGGTTACAGCATCTCTAAACAGCCTGTTAAACAGGAAATAAATGAGTGAGGAAGTGACAGTGCTTAAGAGAAATGTACGTGTGTGTATCAAGAATAAGTCAGGGTGAATTAACAGATCATTTTCTTACATAATCTATAAATGATTAAATCAAAGGTTTATATTAGTCACCTTAGTAGTGTAGCAGGTAGAAGTTTTGTTGAACAACAAAACACCATTTATTCTCCTCTTCCAACTACTCATATTGAGTTGATCTTCTTCTATTACACAACTTTATTATTAGTTGTAATCAGGCCTTTGTTACACTGAGCAGGGAGGAGAAATACACTAAAATATTCAGTATTCTGTGAATTTCCATACTAAATTTCTTGAAATTAATTAAAGGATAAAATTATGTCTTCAAGCTACACAGCCTAAAATATTCATATGTCGCACCTTGTGTGCTCAAAATTTAAGAAGTGTCTGTAGGAGGGACAGATAGTGGGAAATGGGAAAGAATGCACATATAAGAATGTACATGCAATGCTGGTACAGAAAGAAAAAAGGCATCATTCAGAGCTTTGAAATACCACTTGATTGGGTTTCAACTCTGAAACATGAACTTTTTCATTGGGATCATAACTGAGTTTAAGCTGAAATCTAATCAAATTTAATTACTTAATTTAAGGAATGTCCCAAGTAAACAGCAATCTTGCAGTGTGGAAACACAATAACAGTACATTTAGCAATTTTTAGCAGGTTCCAACAATACACCAGGAGTGGGAAAGGTTAATCTTATCCCAATATCAAAGTTCAATAAGTTTGTTTCTCACTATAGAACAGCTGGAAAAACAAAGTACCAGAAAATCACAAAGTTATTTGTGAAATAATTTGAGTTTCCACATCAATAATATGACAATACCTCATGTAAGAAGCATATTTTAATTATTTGCTTTTAAAGAGGCTTTTATTTGCTTGTTTGATTGTCTTCTATCATAAAACCTGGTATATGAAACTGGAAAGAATAAGGAATAGCAACTGGCCCAAATTTCCCAGAACGCTGATTGATGTCACATCAAAGAAGAGTAGGGGAAATTCCCAATGAGGTCAACTACTAAAGTTGCAAGAATACAGATTACAGAAATGCAGAGTACCAAAAGACTCTGTGTGTTATATCAATAGTGACAGTTGGATGACAGGAATTACACTCTGCATTCAAGGAAGATAACTGTGACAGAAAGGACACTCTTGAAATCAGAAGTGCACTATTTCCAGTGAAGCTTGCTGGGATGGCTTTCTCAGGTAGAGGAAATAAAGTTTGGGCGCCAAAGTGAAAACAAGCAACACATCTGGCAAGGCCAGTATCGTCTTCGCTAAAAGAAGTTCATGCACAGCAAAAGAAAAGCTGCAAGACTGTTCCAATCAAATAGCATAAGAGCACGACCTGTGTTTTCATGTGCTGTATTTGAATACCTCATTACTGCTTTGTTACAATGGGAGTCTTTTCTCACCCAGAAGAGCAATCCGAAAACCAACTATCTCTTAATATCAATCCTCACTTAAATTTGCTTGGAAAAATGTCTTTTGAAGAGTTTTGAAGATGTACTTTTGCAAAAAAATCCAGTCAGATCTACATTTCTAGTACCTCCACTACTTTCTGTAGACATATAATACCAATTCTCTTTCATTTCAGCTAGAGCTTTTTTTTTCCCCAAAACAATTGGTTTATATCCGCAGTTCCACTCTGTCAGCATACTTGATAATGAAACAAAAAGAATTAAAAGCATACTTAGCTCAATTTTGTACATTATTCTAGCAGTGTCCTTTACAGAGAAAAGGGTAAATGTGAGATGCATACTTTCACACAGATATGTATATAAAAACACAGTGAAAATACTACTATTATCCAAATACTGTTGAATCAGGAATGTGTAATTAATTTCCTCTTCCCTTGTTCCCAATTCTCTTTTTTTTGTCTTTATTACTTCAACATGAACCCTAGAACTGAAAATGCTTCTTTAAAATGAGAGTAAATGCAAATAAAATCTGAATTATTAGGATTTCTTAGGTCCTATTTGAACTTTTACTGAATTTCTTGGTCACTGCTGGAGTTGGAGCTAAACATAATATAAACTAATCAAGAAGTTCCCAATAAACCATGTACCGAAAATGAAAAAAACCCCATAATTTTAATGTCAAGTCTGACTGATAAATATCACATGGTAACTACAGACGAATATAAGCTTTGGCTTATGTTAAATTTAAAACAGAGCATAAACCCCCCTTTAAATTTTTTTGAATGATACACACATTGCAAATTATTGGGGAAGAGGGAGTGTGAGTATTTAATTATAATATTTTTTATGACTAAAGTATTACAGTTTTAATGTCTCTGTTAGAATTTAAAATGAAACTAAGATTTGTCTGAATATTACTTCCTGCAGTAGATACTAAAATATAATACCAAAGGAATTCTTGAAAAATTTGGAAGAGCTGTGTTTTGTTTTTGTGAAGTTAGGCTACAGTCTAAATTTTTTTCACTATTTGTATGCATGGTTTTATTTTTAATGATGGTCCCTACTTCAAGTTAAATAGTATTCAAATTTATTTTAGCAAAGTGATAGCATTTCTTTTTCTTATATATTGTTCTTATGCATTAGAATTTTAACTTTTTTTTCCTTTTTAATAAGAACTATCAGAGAAACTGGTGTTTTTCACGGGAGTGCAGTTCCATCTAAAATATAAATAAGAATTCTGTTAGAGACAACTGTCCTCATGAGAATTCTACCTATCCTATCTATTTGCTTCTGAATAAGAGATATTGAATAAAGGATATGAGTGATCACCATAAAGCTATCTCATAGTCCAGTGAAATGAGTGCTATGATATATTTCAAAGGAAAAGTATTTTATTTTTAAATATAAATTGCATGTGAATAACAGTCAGTAAAACAATAATAAAAAAAATCTGTTTTCATTTAATTACATTTTATGGGTTTTTTGAAACGCAGTTTGGGATTACATGTAACTTCATAGACTGGTACAATTCCAGGTTTTTGTTTTTTTTTTTTGACAAAGGAAATTTATAGCAATTTTACTTGTAAATTAAAACATTGCAGCTCAGGTTTTATGGTTCAATAGTAAAGGATTCTTTATGACACAGCGATTGTACTTTCCTACTTTATCTAACTGAAACCTGAAAACATGAAAGAAAGCCACAGACTGTTCTAAGAGTAATGAATCACATTAATCCAATTTTTATTCTTTTCAACTAACATCACAGGATGTTAGAGGGAGTTTATTTTTGTTGCAGTTTGCTAACATGATGCCAGATGCTGTTAGTAAATATGGTATTAGCTGTATATCAGCTCATACTCCTTCCTGTTCTTGCTCTCTGGATTTATGCTTGTTGTCTTATAGTTCTTTTCACAAAAGAACTCATAGGCATGCCATATTATTTTTAGAGGGAGGGAGAGAGACAGAGAGAGAGAGAGAGAGATCACTGTATCTTACCACAAAGATAAGGATTTTTATGCCCCTGAAAGAATATCCTTAATTATCACATATGTAAAAATAATACAATATCTATAAGGGACCAGGTTTGTAAAAACAAATAGTAGATGAATGCTTAGTCCTTTTAATGTCTTAATTAACCTAAACACTTGAGTCCTTTGAAAGTGGAAGGACATTTGTTACCAAATGCAGCAGGAACTCAGCTACGTAGTGAAAAAGGGTTACCATTATAAGAAAACTCAGGTTTAAACAAAGAAGAGGGGAAAAACTAGCTATGCTTCTTTATAAACAAGATCTGTGACAGTGCTACAGGATGCGCCCTTCCCAGTCTTTGCAAAGAATCACAGAACGAGTAAGGTTGGAAGGGACCACTGGAGGTCATTTAGTCCAACATCCTCTTCTCAGGCAGGATTGCTTAGAGTATGTTAATCCAGGATTGTGCCCAGACAGGTTTTGAATATCTTCAGAGAAGGAAACTCCACAACCTTTTCAGGAAACCCTACTGACTCCAAAAGGCTCTTTACAGCCTAGTTTATACAGTATTTTATGGGGAGTGGATGCCCTAGATAGATAGAGAAATAACAGAAAAGAGAGTTCAGTTGTGAAAATCTGAGTCGTGCTAAAGGAAAATAGTATTTGGTTTAGTATAGACTTCATCATATTCTACAAACAGAACAAAAAAAATGAGTTATTTGAAGATTTCCTGTGGACGGCAATCATTGCAACAGGATCAGATCCATATTTTTCTTAGGGCGCAGGAGTGTGTTAAATTAATAACACTTCTCTACTAAAGAACTAATGGAAAAGGAAAGGAAATAAAAATAAGAATTTAAAATAGATAATTTTCTTCATGAGGTACAAAGAAAATAAGAAATTTTCTTCCTTTGACTACAGAAGAGTATTAAGATATATCATTTTAGCATAATGTGCTTTATTATTTCTCACATTTGTGCCGCCCTACTTAATCATGTCTATTCCTTATAGATCTGTTCGTACTCTTTCCTTTGTAATGAGTCATGGCAAGAGTGGTACAGGACGTTCTGTATTCTTTGTTCTGTGAAGCTGTTGTAACATAAGCTGGATTTTTGCATCATTATTTTCTTACTTTGTAGCATGAAATAAATGCCACAAAGAAATGGGCTTACACAGTGAGTATCACTTCTAAAGAAATAATAAATACTCAAGGAAGCAAAATTATTTCTTTTCTAGCAGAGTCATTATCAAACTAGTGTAACTACTTCAAGTTGAGCTGTGTTTGTTGCCAACACATCTTCACCACCTGAAGAAAGTACGTTTATACTGTAATCCTCCTTCCAGGGTTTCAGCTGTCTGTGATCCAAATTCTGGTTTAGACACAGTATATCTGTGTAACTCTAGCTTAGACTTATCATAAGACGGAGATGAGAAAAAGGAAGTTTACAAACTAAACCCATGCAAAATTACAAAAGCAGAAATGCAGATAAAGATGAGACAGTTTATATAGGAATAGCAAATATTTAAATGTTAATAATAGTGGCTCAATAATTCAAAATAAAAAAAATACTGGAATGAAAATCCTAAGGGAGTCAGAAGCGCATGTCACCCATAAAACTGATCCATATGTTTGAACCCTTTCATGGGCTTCCCAAGCACAAAGGGCTGCAATGTTTCCTCGAAGGGATTATGTGATGAGATCAACATTTAGCCTAATAGTTTTTTATCTTACCTGTCTCATCTCTGTATCAGTTAGTAAATAAGTGTTTCATACTCTCACCTGGTAAGAGTATGTCATCTGTTTGGGTACAGTTGATTGAAAAGAAATGACAGAGGAAGGGAAAGTGATAGAAAGATACCTACGCTTTAGTTAGTATGATTCTTAGCATGGTAACTGACTAAGCTATAGATATTTTCTCATATTTTAGAATGTTTCTTAATTTCTGTATTACAATTCCTACTCTTAAACAAGCATCTATTTCTCAGTACTGTGTTGTAATGTTAATGTTATCACAAACTTGTGTTTAACTGTTGGCTTACCCAGTTTACTGTGAAAATGCACCCTTTTTCTTTTTTTTTTTTTTAATACTGATGTTTTGTGTGAGCAGGTTGTAGTATAATTCTATGCATCAGAAAAAACTCAAATTCTATTCTATCAGAGTAGCACATGTATTAATGCTAGTATGATTTGGTGGCCTTCAAGGGAAGGAGTCATGAACTCCTGGGATGTGTTTTGTAACTTAAAACTTGGAATTTCTCAATGTATGAATGGTATGCGTTCCATTAATACATTTAATTATGAAGCATTCCATGCTATTTTGCACTTTTGTACTTCATGTAAACTATTCCTTCATGTCTTATTTCACTAAAGTTTTAATGAGTTCATGATAATTTTGGTATAAATCAAATAGGAAAGTTGCAGTAGATGAGGAAGGAAGCCAACCTGCTCCAGTTTTACTGCAGGTTACTTACAGAAGCAAAGAGAATGCTGTTTTCTAGTGGGTAAAACCTGTACTTTTCCTAAGCAGACATAGAAAATACAAAACTAGGTTTGATTTACTGCTTTTATTTTTACTCCTTGAAAACAGAAGAGGTTACTAAAATTCTCTATAGGCAACTGAAATCACAGCAGCAAAAAGACTTGTTCTCATTAAAAAATTAAAATCAGTTTATATGTCTCAGCTGGGAGAACACATTGTAAATCAAATTGAACTATGGTTGATTTGGCATCATCTGAAACTAATGTAAGGCTACTACAAAACTACTAAAGTAAGACAAACTAATGTAACTGCCTGAGCCACATGAAAATAATTTATGTATGAGATTTTTAACACTTTCTGCATTGTATTTTTATTTTGTCTCATTGATTTTATTCTTATCATAATAGTATATTTTGGGCCTGTAACTAAGACTTGGTTTACTTAAAATATATCTAGACAAATAATTGAGTTTAGGAAAGAAAAATTCAATTAGAGAGGCATTCAATTAGAGAACAGAAATTATCTTCAATATTCTATATCATCAGTGATAGACCTGAAAAATTTTCTGGACATCTTTACACCATAAACATCTTAAAATAAAATCTATGATTTTAGAGAGGTCACCATTCAGTGAATAACATAGAGTCAGTAAGTTAGTGTTAGGATGTCATTGCAGCAGACCAGATGTCAGACTTTAGATAAAGATTGTGAATAATGAACAAAGGTGTTCTAATAACTTATTTTCCACACTGCCTTATATTTTCAGGTCCAGACAGATATTAACATATTCTTCCTTAGGAATTTGTTGAAACTTACAGAAATAAAAGTAAAATAAAAAAAAAAAAAACCAAAACATATAAATGCTATTGCTTCTAAGGAACATAAAGTCTTGTGTGTGAGATGAATATTAAGGTAAAATTTCACCCTTAACAGGTGTGACTTTTTTCTCTCTAGGAAAAAAAAGAAAACTATTAAGGCGCTAGAGTAATCTTCCCAGCCTCTACTGATATTGGACGGCTTATAGAGAATAGGTTTTGTAGAAGTTATTTCATTCTATTTTCTTTAGCTTTCTCCCATGCTTCTACTTCTCCTGGCTTTGTGAATATGTAACAGAGAAATGAAATATGTTTTCTGATGTTTCCTGCTCCACCTCTTCAACCCTTTCCTCCATGCACTTATGCTATGCAAACACACTAGATTTCTTTATACTTGCAAATCCTTTATTCTCTGTTTTTTTTAAATACCTGCATGTGATACATGGAGTTTAAGAGGCTATAAATATTTCTTTAGCCCATCACACTTCTTTCTTTCTAAAAAGGTAATAAGATAGTCACTGAGTTCACGGGAAAGCAAGAATTCTCTTACATAGTGCATAACTATGCATGCCAAAACAGGTAGTAAATTTTGGAAAGTGAATTTAGACACTAGATGATTAATTCTTCAACTTTTGAATGATGTGCCATATACAATGCATCAATGAAATGTACTTCTTTGTACAGTCTGATATACCTGATATACTCTGACATTTCTGTCAAGCGCATGGATGTTCATTTGAAAGGTATTACTGGAGGTAGAATTGCAGCTTTCAGGTCTAGATTGGTGATGGGTGAGACTCAGGTCTGGAATTTCAGTTTGGTTGAGACGAGCATCTAAATGTTCACAGGCTTAGCTGAAGCTTATTAGGATAGTGTGAGCCCCTCGAGTCTACAAAATTGGGACAGAAATTTAGAAAGGATTTCTTGTCACATTTTTTAGCAGTCTCAGTCTTAGAACAAAATGCCATAAGAATAGCTTTTCACGATATTTTGGCACCTCTACTTCTAGCCCCAGATATAACATGGCACTGAAAGAACACAAAGCAGTGTAAGCCCTGCCTGAATTAAACAAGAAATTTCTGTAGGTTTTAGAAGTGAGGCAATCTTTGCCAGTCCCTGGCAATGTTTTTTCCCTCTCCTGAGTTCATTCTCTACTCTCTAGCTAGGCTCTGGAGAGAAAAGATGCACACATACTAACCCACTTCACTAAATAAAAGGCAATCATTTCTTTAGTCCTTCAGTAAATTAATCTTTTAATGTGACAAAAAGCTGCAGCTTTATCCTGCATTTATTTCTTTAACAGCATGTGATAGTGTCAGTGGGACAAGCATTTTTTTCTCAAACAGCCACACCTTCATAAACATTTGTGCTAAAATGTCATGAAGACATTTCATTTTCAATATTTTTTCATGTTCCACTCCAATTGTACATCAAAACCAGGAGACAAGAAATATTTCTCTCAGCTCTTCTTCACACAGATCTAGTTACTTTTCAATGCAGTAAAAATCATTAAAAATAAAAACAATGTTTAAATTTCATAAGACTCTTATAACATGATTAACTTACAATAAGTTTTAGGTGAAAGATTCTACACTCACCATCACATAGCATTCAAAGAAAAAGGACTTAATTCTGAGCTCCAAATCTTACAGACATTTCCAGCAAATGTCTTCCTGTAATTTGTATGATTCTTTTATTTACTTGAACCATCTCATTTCTGCTCTGTTAAGTCCTGTCACTGAAATATATTGCTAATCAAGAAAAGATTATATATATAATGTTGAAAATCTGGAATTAAATACTTTTCCAGTTGATGAAGGAAGAAATATTGCTGGGCTGTGTAACTAGATAATGTATCCAAAGTATGGGGTTTACTTCCTATATATATACTATGTGTGTAATTATAAATTTCTTTCTTCTTGTACCGAAGCAGAGAAGAAGCTATGTACATTCTCTGAATATTTTAATGAATGAACATAATCTTTCTTTGGTCATACTTCAGTTTGGAACAATAAGTAGCAAAAAAAGAAGAAAGAAGGTACTGAATGACTCTATATGAGATACTGAGAAAAAAATTTAGATAATTCTTCAGCCAATCAGAAAATCCTTCATTATAACCCATCAGAAAATCCTTTATTGTATTCCATGGTCAGGAAAATAAAAATCCCTGAATATTTTTTTTTTTCTCTTCTTTTTTTTCCCCCATCATTATGACTGATTTTAGAAATTAGAAATATGCACAAAATAAAAACATTAAGGATATTACAAAAAGAAAGATATAAGTAAGGCTGCAGGCTAATGCTCTTTACAAAGCAGACAGATGCAATACTTATGGTAATGGCATAGAAGTAGGCATTTTTCTCACCAAGTGAAAATTATGAAATTGATGGAAATTTTGGAAGTTTTTTAATCAAGAAAAGAAGGAATACATCATAACTCTTTTATTATTTAAAATAGGAATGGTCATTAATTGCTCCCTCAGCAATCCTAACCAGTCCCTACAAAATCTTGACAAATAATTCATAAGTAGTTTTGTACAAGAAAATTCTTCATAATAATAACATACCACTTAAATTTTCATTCATGGTTAAAGAGGAAAAGGAAAATTGACCAATATATTATCAGATGTTAAAAAAATCAAGTAAATCACAACAAAAAACATGTCAGGGAAGGAAGAAAAAAACACAGCTTCCACAAGAATGTTCAGATAGCCTGCATTCATTTTAGCAAGGCTCACAGATCCACACAAAGACAGTTTTTAGAAAATTTCTCAAGAGAGAATATAATGAGATCAGACAAAAAGCTAATTCTCACATAAAAGAGAAAGCAGAATAAAAAAGAACACTATGTCAAATAAAGTAACTGGATAAACAAAAAAACAGCATGCTATTTCTTAATTGTTCCCTTCTTAAAAACTAATATAACAGAAGGATCCATCTGATTTGATTTCTGAGCAAAACCTAAGAACCCTGCTAGTAGCTTTCATGCACACACCTGAGTTTTTGCAGGAAGATCAGATGGAATGGAGCACATGAGCTGTTAAATAAGGTGTTAAAATGCAAACCCATAGAAAACATAGAACTGTTGTATATAATTTACAAGATAAGTGTGGGAAAAATTTTGTTAAGGATTTGGAGACAAAAACTGTTATTACTTTTACTCATTATTGACTTAATGAAATTGTATATGAAAATAGAATGCTGTAACTGAAGAATACTGCAACTTCTTGCTAGCTCTAAACTGCATTATTCTAAATTGTCATATTTCAAATAATAAACTCATCTCAAACTTGTGGTTAGTCAACTTTGTCAACAATGTTCAAAAGACATTGGAAAAAAGTGTTTACATTTATGCTATTGTTACTGTGAATTCAAACTTGAATTTCTTTGATCCATCTAAGTTTTCTCCAGCATATATCCAAGAGGCTGTCAAGTACAACTCTATATTCAGAATTTACTTAAATCGGGTTGCTCAATATGGCTTTGCATCTGAATATATCCATCGAAAGAGATTTCAGTGCTGCTCTGAGTAACCTGTTTCTTTTTACTTTATCGATTGTTTCTTTTTACTTTATTTTTTACTTGTCCCTAAACTTCAGTAAGCTTGTTATATTGGTGAAGACATCTAATTTTACCCTCATCTTACTAGAAATCTCTATTTTTTTTCCAACATGGTTTCTAGTGACTTTAAGTGATGTCTTTACCATCTTAAAACTCAGTTGCTGCAATCTGTTAGACTACATTTAAATGTGAAGAATTAATCAGGACACAGAATGCACTTGTCCATGCGGAAAACAAAATGCTATAGACAGAAAAAAAAAAAAACCCAACAAGAAACCCCCTTCCCCCAAGAAAGACAACAAAACAAAACAATGAACCACAAAATAAGACCAACAAAAAAAAAAAAAAAACAAAAAAGAAATAATCAAAATCATCACCAACAAAAAAACCTGAAAATAATGATATAGATATTATTTCTTTGCACACATCTTTTCCCTTCATTAACAATGGGTTTCCAAACTGGATGTATTTGCAATGTAAGAAAATGAATGTAAATTAAAATTCCTATATGCACATAGAAGACAACATAATTTGTCTTTCAGTTATGTAACCAGTGCATCACCTCTTTCATCTGTCCAGGGTAACCAAATGTGGTTTATAACCACATTTGTTTAATTCATGTATGGACATAGCATAGTGCAGCACATTCAGTTGTCTTGAATGAATGGTATCTCCTATAGTACAGCTTTATGTGTATTCATATGTGGAAGACTTGTATAGCTTAATGTAAAGTTATGTGTTTATCAACTTGTTCTCAGAACCCTTAAAATCTTGGATTAGTTATGTATTCTTTCATTCCTTGATATATATATATTGTGTATGATTTGTAAGAAAACCTTGGATCTTACATTGATTTTATTAAAGGATTATGGCTCATCCAACTTCAAAGTTGTTATCTTGGATCTCTAAAATTTCTGAAATGTCATGCCAAGTTTCAGAGAAAAAGTGAAACATAATCCTGGATCAGACACAGTCTTGTTTGTACTGCTCTAGGAAATTGGATAGTAGCAGAATGCTGGTAATTTAACCAACTAGCAGAATAAACATATCAAAATAATAATAACTTACAACAGAACAGTTAAAGGAAAAGCAAATTTTGTTCTTGTTTTGTTCAATTTTTGTCTTTCCTGCCTTTCAGTTTTCTGCTGAAAACCAACAACTTCTAAACTTGGATATTTTATTTTCATGTTTAAACAGATTGCTAATAAAAGTCTATGCAACTCAAATATCTCATCTAACCATTAATCTTCATTTCAGAGCAAGCACTGAACAGTAGTTGACACAATTCTGTGGGGACTTTGTAAAGCAAATCGCACATACCTCCTCTACTTTAACTTATAAAGTTAACCTTTACTTTATACTTCTGCAGCCTTATTTTCTAAAACAAAGTAGAAAAGAAAGGACATGAAAAGGGTGAGAGCAGGCAGGCAGTGGAGGAAGTACAGCTGGAGCTTAAGCAAAACATCCCAGTGTACTAACAATGACTTTTAATTTGTTGTGATGTATCAAACCTATATACTCTGGTCTTTCTTTTCATTACAGTGAAGTCCTTCACAGGAAAGAATACTATCTACAAATTCTGATGCGATTTTGGAACTTTGAAATGATAATGACAAGAACCAAGAGCTTTCTGAAACCCATTTCTACACTCTGTGTTTTGAAGTTCAGACATTTAAGTATGAAATTTAGATAAGACAGATATAAATTATGTTTACTAATTCTGCAGGTCAGACTGAAAAGGGAATTATTGTAAGAAAAGTCTGTAACTAAAATCCCGGGAAATGTAAAACTTTTTCTTGCATGAAAAAGGCATAGTTCATATAACCATATTTATTGTTTTCTGTGCCAAAAATAAAAATAAAAAATTTGGGGAATCACAGAGCATTTTGGTTTTCATTTCTAGATTTGCAATAAGACTCTTCTACTAAATAGGATTTGGCAGACTATTTTGACTGAAATCTTGATTCTTTACTACTTTACTATAATTTTTATTTTTTTTTCCAAATTAATGAATTTATTTCTTAACAAAAAATGGAAGAGACACTTCATAGTTTATGATTTTGCTGCCTAAACTCAAAGCTCATTAACTAACAGATCACTAAAAATTATCTTTTTTCTCAATTTCCTGTTATGTAGGACATCTTAAAATCTTGGTGTGCTCCACAGAAACCTGAAACCCATTTAACATCGCAGATTAACAATTCACACAAGAAGAATGACAGACCTTATATCAACCCTATATGTATATATCTATAGGAGGAAAGCAACAAGACGAGCTACATCAAAAGACTTTCTGTGTTTGGATAATTCAGAAATTCAAAGTCTGACTTTAAAATTGATTAATGTTAATGTGAAAGAAATGGATCTTCCAGAAGCTCAAAGTTTCAGCTCATGTCTGAAACAGGCTTCTGGTTTTCATCAAAAGGTAAATGTTACACTTAGACCATGAAGTTGCACAAGATTGAATTCCTGGTCCTGTTTGTAGTGTTCTGAAGGAATAACAGATTTACTACTTTTTTTATAGGTTTCCCAGAAGTTCCTCTTCAGCTGATTTGCTGCAGTCTGCATGTGCCATAGCAAAATGTATTCTAGATGTCCCTTAATAACGCCATCCATAGGGATAATATTGAAGAAATCAAAGGGCTTTACTGACTTTGACCTGACCTAGGCCTAGAAAATGAAAACACAGCTCCAAAACTTTGTTTTGGCACTGATGATGGTGAAATATACTGTTTGATAGTTGATCTTCCAAAATTGGAAGAAACCAATCTGATCTTTGGAGTAGTTGCATGTTTGTAATAGTATCGTCTTATTTCTTATAAAACAAGCAGTGGTAAAAGCTAATCAAGTCTACCCTTTCTTGAAAAATATTGTCTAAATGTTAATTAAACATAAAGCTTGCTTAGTGGTACTTTGGAATCCTTATCAACTCATGGAATCAGAGTCCAACAAGAAAAAAAACACTTATTACAGTTTGCTGGAGGGTTATTTTTTTTAATTTTATTTTATTGATATTGCAAGTAATATACATTATTCTAGACTCAGTTCAGCTTGCTGACACATATATGTCACGGGTCATATTTCTTTTTGAGAAATTTTTCTATCACCACCAGACTGCTGGCATACTGAGGGAGAAGGTAACCCAACTAAGCCAAGGATAGAATTTTTCAGCAGGAATGGATAGCACTGGTTGGTGTGCAGGGGAGGGGATGGAGTATGTCTGCCTTTCTCCCCCCTCTCCCTCCTCCCCAATCTGCTTTCTTGGGACAATAGAAGTAGTCTGTGAGACATCAGCCAGGCTGTTTTTTTGGCTGATATCCTCGGAGAGGGCCCAGTGCTACCTCATTGGTGCTGTTTTCTCCTATCTGTTTCCCCAGGACCAGACCACCTCTTGCTGCTGCTTCTGCCTCACTGGCTCAGCTCCTGTGTCCAGGTGAACCCTGCAGCAGCCTCTGGAGAGAGGAGAGCCCTGCCTGCACCAGCCTTGCTCGGAGCCAACCTGTCTGTCCCTCTCCATTTCCTGCTGTTCCTGTAGTGGACAGGTGACTCGCCCATCTCAGCAGCAAAACTGGGGGAACCCTCTTGCATTTGTGGTGAGCCTGCAGGATTTGCCTGTTCCCTCCCAAAGAGGTGACCACATTAAGGAAAAAATACACGGAGGAGGTAAAGGGGGGGATGGGGTTTGTTGGGGTGATTTTTCTTGTTACTGTTATATTACTGTTTGTTACCTTTATATATATGTGTGTGGATAGATAGATAGATAGATAGATAGATAGATAGATAGATAGATAGATATGAAAGTAAATAATTATTGCTTCCTTTTTCTACACTTTTGGCTGAAAGTCTCTTGATTCAAAGGGTATAGTGGAGAAAGAGTTTTTCTTCTTGTTGTAGGTTGAAGCTAAAACCGTTTCCCCCCCCTCCCCGCCATTGTCCCTTCCTTCCGTTTTAGGGACGGGGAGAGGACTCTTTCTAGGGGGATTTTGGAGGTTTTTGGGAGGGGGAAGGGGGATCGGAGCTGTGTTAAACTGTCTCTCCTGTGTGTTTGAGGTGGGTTGCCATGGCAACGGCGAGGTGGGGGGAGGGGGGCGGGGCCGGGGGGGGACGGGGCCAGTCTCCAGCACAGCTGCACCCCCCGCCTCCACCCACGGTGCTGGTGTGGGTGTGGCCCCTGTGGGGGGCGGCTGCCCCAGGCCTGCACAGTTTGCCCACGGGGGTGTAGTGCCTCCCCCAGCCGTTTTGCAGGCGTGGCTCCATGGCCGCGGGCGCTGGGAGTTGCTGGCATTGCTGCGTGCCACCAGCCCCGGCCTGGCACTGTGGGGGACCGGCTGGCCCAGCGCTGCGTGAGCAGCAGCGGGTGTCGGAGCCCCGGGTGGTGGGTCTCGCCAGGGCCGAGGGGGCGGTGGATCCCCGCCTCCGCTTCCCCTCCGCCCCGGGTGCCCGCCCTCGGGGGTGGGCCAGGGTGGGCGGCGCGGGGGCTGCCATGCAGCCGGCCCAGCTCGGCGCTGCACATGCGCGGTCGCGTCTCCCGCGTGCATTAAGTGGACGGGGCTGTTGGTTGACCTCGCGCAGCCAGGGGACCGCTGCGGCAGGCGGCCAGGG
>VYZS01063224.1:16471-51807 GCA_013400695.1 Neodrepanis coruscans
AGCCGGGGCCGCGCCGGGACTCCGCATCGGGCCAGAGCCGCACCCCCAGCAGCAGCTCCCGCCAGCGTGCAGCGCGCCCGCCGTCCACGCCGCGCCACTGAGGGGGGGGAAGGGCAACCAAAAAACCATGCGGGCATGGGGCCGGACGGCCCTGGAGCGGAAAGCAGTCGCCAGGGCCGCCAGCGCAAGGCGAAGCCGCCGTACCATGGCTCGACCGTTTTTACTTTCATTTTTAACCCTACGACAAGGGACTTTTGTCTTCTACAGGTCTGTGATAATGATCTTCAGGTCACCTCAGCTTTGTAAAGTGTTGTGAAAAGGCCTTCCTGGGATACAAGCTGTAGCAATATATTCCAGCCTGAGCCAAATCCCTTTGAAGTCAATGGCAGCACTGCCAGCCACAAGTGCACCAACATCATGAATCAAGCCTCCAAAAACATAAGGATGTCACAGAAAGCACATTATAACTTCCTTTTAGAACAAAATAAAAAATAAAAGTAGGTTTTTCTGCCTCTTTCTCCTAACCTTTGAATGTCTGGGCATGGAAGGATTGTGTTTTCAGTTTTCAACGCCGAAGTCCAGCAGCCATTGAAAAAAAAACACAACTGAGAATGTGTCTGTAAGAGCCAAACCAAAACAATGTTAAGCACTGGAAAGTCACAATGAAATCACAAGCTCAGAGACACAGCAGTAGACTTCAATGGCATTGCATTTCAAAGAAAGGCACTGCACAGCAGAAGGGGATAGAGTCACAGGGTTGGACCACGGTGGCTTAGCCTGAGTGGCCTCTTCCACTGAAGAATGCTTGGTCTATTGGGCTTGGGTCTCCTCCCTTTTCTTAAAGCCAGTGCATTTGCTGAGACCAAAATGTGTGTATTATCTACTAACACTATCCCAAATCATTGAAATGGGAAGGAAAATGACAGCAGAGACAGCAAGGGGAAAGAAATGTGGTGCCCAGCTCTTTGCTCCTCCACGGTAATCTCAAAGTGCTGTGACTGAAGCCTGTTTCGCTGTTCAGAGCAAGCATCCACATGGGCAGCCTTCAGCCTTTAACATTTCTCTTGGAGATACCCAGCAGCTACCAGCTGGTTCCTTTCTTCCCTGTGGTTGTGTACCTGTATTCTCTAGTAGAGAAAACAAACCTCCACCAGTCTGATAGCTAGATGCTTATATTTCAGTGGTTTACAAAAATGTCTTTTAAATGAACTGGACTGAACAGAAGGTGGGTAGTTATTTTTTCACATATACATGTATCATTGTACCCAAGAACCCTTCAATGCTTATGTACAAGGGCATACTTGACATGCTCTTATTCCTTGCATGTCATGACTTCTTGACAGAAGAACCTGTACTACAATTTTACAGAAAAAAGATATGCACCCCTACTAAAAACTGTCCTGCAGTTCTATGGCAATAGTTATTCCAATGCCTTCTATCCACACAACTTAGCCAGTGTTCAGTGTTATTACAGAGTAATCCACTCTGAGCACTCAGAGCAGCACAAAGGGAAGGTATTTCATTAGAATACAAACAAGAAATTTCGGTTCCTTGACCCACACCAGATTTTACTACAGAAGTCTTCAACACCAGGTGACTCCCACAACACAGGTGACAGACACATGACATCTACCAAATGCCACTGAACTTGGCTTCTGATTTTTTCCTTGGTATAATTATTACACTCGCTGAATCATTTCACAGTGATCCCAAATTCCCACGAAAGAGTCACTCTTCAACTCTGTTTCTAAAAGATTAAGCTCACATTAACAAATGGAGATTAAGGTTACTGAAAAGTCCATGTTTTGATAGCTTTTATTGACATGTAAAGGGCTTAGAATCCAGAATCATTTGAATGTATTTTTAAAACTCAGGTTCTTCTTATAAATGTGCATAATATGAAGCATATAATCTTAGATCTGAGAGAGATAAATATTGCCATTTGCAGAGTTCTTTCTGGATTTTTTATCCCCTTTTCCATTATTATGCTAATCAATGTTTGTATAAAAACAATTTGGAACAATTCTCATTTACTTCATACATGATATGAAGTTTTGTTTCATTTTCTGGGATTTATTTTCTCTATGAGTATATATAACTAAAACAAATTCACTTAAGTAGAAGTATGGAGTTCTAATAAGGATTAGAATTTACTTCACTAATTAGTGCCTCAGTAAAAATCTCTCTTTTAAAAAGGCGATTGCCTTAGAAGGCAGACAAAACTTGTTTACTCAATAGACTTCTTACTGTCAAAAACTCCATTGCCTAGAATTCGTCTAAATATTCTAAATATTCACCTAAAATCATCTAAACATATGTTAAACCTAGGAAAAAAGTGCATGTAACAGAACTCATCTTCAAGATACTAGGGAAGAATTTGAGTTTGCCCTTTCTTTTCACTTATTGTCAGTTATTTTTTTGCTGTTTGAGAGAATTCCTTCCCATCTCTTTTGCTTCCCTCTACTTTTAAAGGAGGTAGAGAGGATGCCCTGCCACAGAGAGAGGGTCACAGATGTGGCTCTTCCAGCCAGTCAAAAAGCAAGATCCATCTTCATCTCCTCAGCCCAGTGAGTTTGGTGAAAGTGCTCGCATGCTCAGTCCTCTGTCCCCTTACTATCATTCCTGACTTAACCTAAACACAGAACAATAAAGACAAACAAAACAAAACAAAAAATCCCCACATATGTCCAAAAGACCCTGGCTGAAAAAAAAATTTCTTTTGACATACTTTTCAGCGCATTTCTAGCTCTGGTTTTAAGTGCTTCCTGCACTTCAAGCAGAGCAGCTTTCACTGTTCCTTCTGAGACACTATTCCCCAGCCCAATAAATCTCAATCCCAAGAAACCTCTTTTACATATGTGCTTGAAGCACTTTTCCAATCTTGGCCTAGAATGAGTGGAACAAACATATTTTTCCTCACAGAGTTTAAATAATAATGCAATAAAGTTGCAAAAGTTGTGTGCTCTGCTGAGTTACTCCCACACACCAAAAAATTATGAGATAAGAATTTCTGTGTTGCCTGAAATACATAATTTCTAATTTTAATAAATTACAACATCTCTAATGAAGTGCAAAGCCATCCAAAACAGACAATACTATTACAAACTCCATAGAAGACATAAGAAAAGAAGCATAGAAAATCTTTAAGCTGCTGACACCAAGATTAAGTCTGATGGATCTTTTTCCCCCGAATTCAGCAGACTGGTTACAGATATCTTGCCAGCACTCATTCTGCTGGTGATGTTTTCTTTTTCTTTTTTTTAAAAGACTGGCAACTGAGCTATTTTAAAGATTATAAAAAAGAAGTGCTATTTTTTTCATTTCACCTAACCGGGTTTGAATTTAAAGTGATTTCAAAGTAATGTCTACATTGCTGTCAGGCAATTACCTTGCTATTTGAGATGATGTGCCACCTTCCCTCACCGAAGGATAGGCAAACCTGTGGAGCTGCCTGGCACTGCCTCCACAGCAGGCACTGAACGAAAGGCTTTATTTTCCTCCACAGAAATTGCAAGGGAAGGAACTCTTTTCAAGGTCCTGATGATTATCAGGAGAGCTATTTGACACAGAGTCAATAAAGGGGCAGGTAGCACATATGAAGCCCCAAGCTCTCCCTGAAATCTTTCACCCCTGTAGTGAAAGAAAGTCTTTCACTCTGCTGTTTTTTCCTCCAAGTCTGGCAGGTCCTGCTCTGCAAGGGTGTAGCTTTCAGAGGTTGTTTCTGATAGACCACTAAATGCACAAACAGGTACAATGCATTCATTTACCATGTGTCCAGCTCTTGGCTTATGAGCTACAATCACCCACAAAATTACATATACATTCACCTTTCGCGTAAGGAAGAGCTCATAAGACAAATCCCAAGATAACTATCTAAATATGAGAAAGCTCTGGAAATAACTGGATAGATTCTTTTAAAATCTTTCCCCCAAATGATTTTTGCTATATGTGGATCAAAAGCCATTGTTTATCTCAGCGTCCAAGGAATAAGGCAAAATCCATAGCAGATGTGCCTCCAAATACTTAAACAGATGGGTGGCAGCCTATTTTTTTTGCTATTCACTAAAATAAACATTGCCATTCAGTTTTGTTTGCAGGAAGGCATAACAGGAAGAAAAAGTTGGGTTTTTTAAATGTTAAGGGCTCAAAAATAAACTGGCTGGAAGAAAGATGCCATGCCTCCGGGGAGTTATAACTCTCCCTCTTGGCTCACTGCTGAGGACACAGAGTCAAGAGTCTGCTCAGAGAAACACAAGCAGATTTGTCCAAAAGCCTAATTAACAAAGGCATCATTGCCATGTCTCATCCTTGGGGCTAGAGCCGTTCATATCATGGCTTGGGATGTCCACTGGTCCCTGATGAATTACACTGGCTCTGGCTATGTAAGTAAAATAACTTATTTAAAATCCAACCCTTCTGAGACTGCCAAAATTGCTTTAAATCAAAATAAAGATCAGAATTATGCCTTGCAGATGCTGCCTTTTCGTGCAACGCTTCGGAGGCACTCATCTTTTTTTCAGATGAAAAGGTTACAGTTTCATCAGTGGTTTAAACCACTAACATTTACTGCCAGCCTTGACACAGTGCAACAGTGGAATTAAATTAAAAAGTTGCAAGCAGATGACTGCTAATTTTCCTTTCACTCATAAAGTTTAAATATAGCTGCCTGTGTTTGAACACAAAGAAGGCCTGCAATTAGAACACATTCAACTGCAAATGCACCACAACCCCCTCTTTATTGTGCTTGTAGATGATACAAAACAATACCTCAATACTAATTCTACTTGGTGGCTATAATTTTCTTCAGTACTGTGTATATTAGTCACAGATATATCTTAAAAGCTGAGATTCTTTCCCCCAAAACAGGAAAAGCAAACATATGCTCTGGGGAAAGAACTTTGCTCAACATGCTCTTTGCAGTCTGGTTCTATGATATACTGAACATCCTTATTCTTCAAAAGGCATTTGAACCCTGGAAGAATTTGATCATCAATGATTTTACCATAAGAAAGGAAAGTGGCACTGGTTACACTTGCCTTGTAGAGGTGGACAGGGTCCCTTAGGATAATCACATTTCCGTGGCAATGAAATTTTGACAATTCTTTGCTGCCTTCATTTCTTTTCCTGCTCCTCAAACTAGAACAAGACCCCCCCCATGCCAAATTTCTTTATTATGAAAAAATACAGAAATGTCAGATTATTTTTTTAAGTGACAATTTACCACTTTTAAATTTTGTCAGATATTTCTCCTAAAAATGCAAAAATATGCCTGAAATCAGCCTTATTTCTACAAAAAAAATTATTTTCACAAAACCTTTATCTTATAAGGAAAAATTTGTATTCTAAGAAACTTAAGCTAACTTAATAACTTTAAACAAAGTAAAGATTGTGACAGAGCTCATCTGTTTCCTGATCCTTGCCATCATGCCAAGCTTTATCTTAGAAAGGTTCTGAAGCACTTCTTCTTAATTCCTAATATTAAACAACTCTTTCTTTTAGAATTTTTAGGAGATCTTTTACCCTTTCCCAATGAATTCTTAAAATAGAATGAATCTCTGCTTGGTCTGTAAAAATTCTGACCTTTATCTCCCTGTGCCAGTCAGAAAATAAACTTAATGTTTATTTACTTGACGTTATTAATTGCAGGTAATTGCATTAGTAGTTTATAAACGTAATGTTATTAATTAGAGGTTCCTAGTCCTTTCACATCTCAGTGCATCAGACTTGAATGGGCAGGATGCAACCTCTCACATATACTCAACCAGACCTAGACAAAGGATCACCAAAAATGTAGGCTATCAACACAATATATAAAATAATATTTAATGGAAGCTATGGAGAATACAGAGAAGAAGCTAGTAGAGAAGAGCGGAGTGAAAGACAAGGAAGAAAGTGAACAGAAGAGATGAGCACCTCTTATTTCCAATATGGTTTGGACAGGAACAACTCGAGTAAAGGTGCCAAAACTGAGCTACCAACTGATTCATCCAGAAAATGGAAATAGTGTGTGGTACTGTGCAGCTCAGCAAATACTCTAAGCAGGAGCCAACACAACTTGTGTGCGAGACAGAAGTCACATCTGAAGTTGAAAGGAACAAAAAAGCAACTAACTCCTTTTAATAGGAGTCCACTCTCTATAAACAAGTTTTTCTTCTGGATACCATAAATCTCACAAATGTTAAAAAACGTAGGTCAAGCTATAAGATACCTATTTAATTAAAAATAACTTTTAAAGGCTATATTTTCTGAAAAAAAAGACATTTATTAAAGATATGAACATTATTTCAAAAGGAAATAATTTACAAACAGTACTTTAGCATGTGAAGTGTCACCACATCGCCCATCTCCAGTAGAATGCTTCCTCTCCCACATTTCCCTCTCTGTACCATTCAGCCCTGCATTTTTCTGAATATGGATAAGTGGTTTTAACAATGACATGAGAAAGAGGAAGGGCAATGCAGGATATGCCACATATATACATAAATAAGGTGAGAGAAATGAGAGCATGCAGAAAAGTGTCTTGTCACAAAAGCATGTAGTGGTTTAAGCTGCTCTTTAGATCCTCTTCTCTACAAAACGCTCCCTTCACCCAAGAGCATGGCCAACTCGCAAAGGACAGTGGCTTTAAAGCTTCAGGCTTTAAAGCTGTACTAAAGCAGTGCCAACATCTATGAGCCCATTATACTAACTACTTGATACTTATAAAATTTACTAATATTTCACTGCTTCAACCTTTCAAGATTCAAAAATTGTAACAACATCAAAGGCACTTACAGAATTTATGCAACACATCTTAAAAGTCCAGTTATGCATGATGGGGAACAAGTTTTCTCAGCTCACCACCAAACACTGCTCATATTTCAGGGAAAATCAGTTCTTTCACATGAATGAAGAGCAAGAGTATCTCGTCTTGTGGGGTGGGATTTAAAACTGACAATCTCAAAAATAAAGTGAGCAGTGGTTGAACCCAGAACACTGAAGTCAGGATTTTCTATTTTTCTCTAGATATTTTTGCTTTTGTGTCACTTTGTTTTTACCACAGAAAAACAAATTTCTGCATCTATTAAAAATAGCAATATGCCAGGTAAAACACCGGGGGAAAAAAAAGAAGAAGAAAAGATTACCACTGAAGATATGCTTGCTTATGGTAAAGAATATTCGACAAGAACTACTAAAAATTCAGAAACAAGACTAGTACTGATGTTATCAGAAACTGAAATTCTACTGAATTTCTGGCACTGGCACTGGAAAGATTCTAACTTCAAAAAGCAAAAATAAGTAAAAAAGTAAATTCTTCACCAAGCTTTAAAATATCTGCCAGCTGTACCCAGCCTTTTGACCTTAACTTGTGTCTGTTTCTTCAGGAAATAATGGCAAAAACAGGAGGACAAGGGGAGTGAGATGAGAGAGAAAGATAAATTATTTATGCTAATGATGGATTTGACTAATGAAACATTTAGGCTTTAAAAACAAAACAAATACTTTTTTGAACAATTTGGTTAAATTTAGTAAGAGAAGGAGTAAAAGTTTTCTTCAGCTACTCTTCAGATCACTTCTTCAGCCTTCATACTTAACGTGTGGTCTGATATTAAATGATTACTTACTAGAAGCCACAGAACAGCAGGAAGTGCTAAATGCCAAAGAGCCTTGAGAAAATAAAACACACACAGCAGCAAAATGCCGAACAGATCCCTCTGTCAGCTACTGACTAGCTGCTGCAAAACACACACGAAAGTCTAGGCAGCAAACATTTGCAGTTCGATGTCTACTTAGCCAACCATGAAGATTGTCAATATATTTAGAATTATATTTTTTAAAGCCTGAGCCCAAGTCCGAACATATGATTATAAAGTTTTTGTCTCAAACCAGGTCGTGTGTAAATGACATACAGAATACATGGTTTGTATTTGTAAACCATAGTGTTTCCAGGGCTTCCCCTTTCACATTTAATGAGGCCAGGCTAATAACAAGAACAGAATAACTCCAGTTATTCTGCAAGAGTTAGTGTGGAATAATATCTTTTAGTCCAGTATAAAACAGGCAGGTTCTTATGTTGCATGTGTTATGGTATAAGCTTACATCAGAAATGGCTGATTATATTCTCATACCCACTTCTTCCTGGCATGCCCATCTATCTTATAAACTAACTTGGTTTTCAGACAGACTTGAACTTTGTCAATGTATACAGTACAAAATGTTCTAAGATTCCTGGATTTTTCCTCAACATTATTCTGAAACTATGAGTTATATATAATATTGACCAGGACGGGATTTAACATTATGGGATGATTGTCCAAGCATATTACAACAAAGATGTAGATGCTCTAAGAAGCATATGTCAAATTTCATATAGTTATGCTTGCTGCTGCTTCCTGATACTTTTTTCCAAATTGATGGAAAAACATTAAAGTGGACTTAGGGACAGATTGCACTATCCTTGGAAATGATACAGTCATGCTGACTCTAGTTTCTAAATCCCACAAAATTATTTGTTTTAACTTCTACTATTGTTTTTTATTTCTAATTATCTGCCATAGTCTTCTTGCAAAATTCCATGCTTCAATTTACATTGTAAACAAGTCCTGCTTGGATTTTGGTATGACTTGATGTATATGAAACTGGAATCTGTAGGCATTTGGGGAAATAAAAGTGCAGTGGGAAATACATGTAAAGGCTAAAAGCTACCTACCTACCCACTCAAAATTTACCTTTTTATCTATATTCCACATCCCCAGATAATCAGGTCAGTGTCTAGATCAAGAGTATTTTGGATTTCACCATTTCTAGATTCTCAAATACCTTCACATGTCAAAAATGTTTCTTTTGCATCAACCAAAAAGTTTGTTCATTAACAAGTGAATCTGACATGTTAAGTTTGCAAAATGGAGCACTCTAATCATGAAAAACTAAGTCCAAAATTCATCAATTTTCTTCCCATCTAATATGAGCCATTTTGATGCTCCGATCACTGGTTCTTTGCTTAAATGGGGAATTTTAAGCCATCTTTTCACCCACCCTATTCTAGAGTCAGCAGCAGATGGCATTGTAGCTGTTACTCATTATCATTTTGAATAAATTAACCCACAAAAATTTCCAAAATAATCCTGGCATATACAAGTTTTGAGGCAAGACTGTCATCTGCACTCAGGCTTTCACTCTCTACTGCAACCCAACATCTGGGGATAGCCTGAGGTATCAATGAATTTCTGTTTGAATTCTCAGGAAAGTTTTTTCTATCTGACATCAGAAAGGCTCAAAAAAAAATGATGAAAGGAATGGAAATACATGAGAGGAACTTGCTCCTCTATCTGAAAGGTACATTTCTTACTGATGGAACAAATTGTCTGAAACTTCTCCTTCTTGCTAAAGAGCAAGACCTCAAAAGGAACTGCAACAATATGACAGTGTCAATCCCAGAGTAGAGATGAGTGGTTTTTTGACTTCTGGTCTCAGCAGTAAAGTTCCCTTTTTACCAACATACACCTCACCACAGACCTCACTGCCTTCGGAACAAAATGCAAGGCTGTATAGCAAAACCCACAACACTAAAAAGAGAGCAAACTGAAAACTGTCTACGTGGACATGCAGATAAAGAACGGGCACTGTAGCAGCTGAGGTTGGTTCCTGGTGTCACAAGGAACCGCTGTCTCCACTTCACAACCAGAGCACAGAGGTGGCTGATATGAAAGAGCACATCTCCTCCACCCTGCACCCCAGGACACCGCTTATGCTGAGAGCTACCTTCAGCCCCATAACCACCAAATATAGACTTCGGAGGAGTTCTGGGAAACTATTTAAATAGGATCATTGTTGCAATTGCAGTTCAGTCCCCACCTATGCTGGACATATCAAGAAACTCAACTAACTTCATCCACATTTAAGGTGGGTTTAAGTCTAACCACTACATGTGGAAGGCTGCTAAAAGGTATGTAATTCAAGCAGCTTTCAAGTGTTCCTCTGAAATTTCAGGAAAGTATGTTTTACTTCACCAATATCCCTCAGAATCTCTGGCAAACCAGCCAGTTTTCAGGTGGGGCTATGCCTGCCACTCTGAACTTTGCTGACATTACACTTTTCCAGGGTCTAATCAAAATTCTAGATCATGCCACCCTTCCTCATGATGACGATCACCTTAGTCCTCCAGAAATAAAAACAGAGTTGGAAGGTAAAGGCCTATCAAAATAATGGGTGAGATGACAGCCCAGAGAGAGAGATTAAATAATCTTCTGTCACTCACACTAAAAGAAAAGGCCAGCTTTAAGAAGAAGAAAATCCTGAAAATATGTTGTCCTCAAATATTGGACTGGAGCTAATGAAGTGAGAGGCTGTAAAGTGGTACCAGGAAGTTACTTCTGTCAGTGTATAAGAATATCAGAAGAAGGACTGGCAGAAAGCACTGACAGCATAAACATGGGGACCACTCAACCAGTCTCACTGAGCTATCAACATAAATACAGTACTGACCTAGAATAATAAACAGATGCATTTTATAAGCCGCTGCCAAAGCTACTTTTAAAAAAGCTATTATATTTCTGTTAGAAGGGTCTCTAAAAATACTGCCTCTTAACAGATCCTGCATTGACAATGGTGGATTAGGAGGTGGTAAAATAAACGACAGTGTGAACTGTCTATAGGGATATCAACCCCTCACCAATCTCACTGAGTAAGAGGAGACAACATCTTCTCAGCCTAACTGGTGTCAGGATCTAGAGAACAAAGACCAATTGCAACAGAAACTGCAACTTGTGACTTCAACATTTGCAGGTGACTCAGTCCAGGAACAGGCAGCAAGCAAATGTTTTGCAGGTTATTTAAAATGCAAATTGTTCTTCTATAAATGTGCAGCTGGAGCACAGGTAACATCTGATATAAATGAGTGATCTACTTTAATCGAATGGTATGACTAGAGAAAAAGGTAGAAGCAAAAATAATGACTTATATTGTTTCTCTAAGTGCTTCACATTTCTGTCCCCATTACTGTTAGGTTAGCAGGGGAATGAAAAAGCAGGTTATTTTAATGGCATCTCAGTATAAAACCAATTCTCTAACTACCACATTAAAAATTAAACAGCTTTGCATCTTTAATGCATACTTTCCTTTTTGAAGAGGGAATCAACAGTTGTGTGGCAGCACTTAAGTGTTGTTGCTGTGTCCAATGAGCAGTTGGAAAAAGATACAGGAAGCAGCAATGCAGAAAATACAGACTGAAAGAAAGTATGTGAAAAAAAAATAAAAAGCAGAGAAAGCAACACTTTTCACCTGCTGACAGGAAGTAATAAATCCTCAATATTAAAAGAAAAAAATCAAGTAGGGCAACAGGGAAGCCTAAATGTTTTGTGTCAGAAACTACAAATAACAACACATCTTTGAGAACATCATCATTCTACCTCCACTTGATTTGCCAATCTCTCATAATGAACTCAGCTCATTGTTAGTAGCCTTTGCAGTTAAGCCAACAACGAACATAATCTAACACTGACATGGTTTCAATCTTGTCACCCTCTGTGGTGATCGCTCTGGATTCAGTCATGTACACACCAGGGTTTTGTTCATGCAACACTCTTCCAGCCAATGCTGAAATACACTTTACACCTAAAACTAGTCCTTTCTGATTTGGACAAACCACTGGATCCTCCTCCCTGCTCCTTGTGCCAAACGTCCTTCACCTTAACTTATAAGTAGACACAGAAAAAGGTAGAACAGAAAGTTACACAGAAAAGAGCACCTAGAGTTGTTTTCACTTGCAGTATCCAGCCCCACAAGTTGAATCTACTTGTTCTTTTGTGACTAAGCAAGTTTTCACTCCCTCTCTCCTCATCAGGCAGCTATATCTGCCTAGTATATTGAGCTTCCCCAAGCAAATGGTCTGCTTCATCTTAACACTCCCAGAGGAGCAAACAAAAGAAGACATTCTGCACTGCACTGTCTTACTTGTGCTGCAGCAGAGGAGATCCCTCAATGTGCTCCAAAGCTTCCCTGACAGTGGCGTGATTCATGGTACCTATGCAGCAGTGTGTAAGCACATCCAAAACACCTACAATGCCAGTGATGTATACGCCTAAAGACTTGTTCTAGTCAGCAGAGCAGAGCTGATTCGCAACTGGGCAAGAACATATTTTCAAAATGTGCTTAGCCCTATGGAGACCAGAGTTTCATTTTCCTGAGTGCCTTACCTTAGGAAACGGACTGAGTAAAGCCCAGACACTTTGGCCACTTTCAAGTATCTGCATTGTAAACTAGGACCCTTACTTTCTCACATTTTACATAGCATATCTACTCTGAATCCTGCAGGAAGCCTGCTCTGTCCCAAAGGGACTGTGGTGGTTTGTGGCATTTTTCTTCCTGTCTTCGGTCCTCAAACCACCACAGGGACGCTCCCAAATCATTCTGTATGCACTTGCAGTGGTTGCCTCCTGAAGGATAACAGTGGAATACTGACTTACACTTTTTTTTGCCTCACCTATTAACGAAAATCTCGAAGCAGATGTAAGTGCAAGGGGTAAAATTCTAACATGCTGTTTCAGTGTAATGTGTGAAGCGGCAGGACAAGGAGTTTAGATGTCCTGGCAATAAATCCTCAAGCTTTCCCAGGACTTTTCTGCCCTTGCAGTCAGAGATGCTTTGGCAAATGGGTGGGTACCCACGATGTTACTGGGATTCCTTTAAATGTGAAAACACGAGTATAAAAAGCAAAAAACTTTCTGAACATCATCTCAAAGAGTAGATTAAGCACGATGTAAACCAGAGACGCACAGTTTCGCCACTGAGAGAAGACAAGTCCTAGGTCTGGGAGAGGAGGGCAGGGTGTGGAGGAGCTTGTCTTTTCCCAAAGTCCCTAGTTCACCTCGGCTCGGAGGTCTCGGGCACAAGGACCCTTCCCTCCCTTCCCCTTACCTGAGCCGCCCACGTTGGACCGCAGCAGGCAAGTTCTCCGGGATGAGGAGAAGGAGGAGATGTCGCTTTGAGAGCGGCCGCGGGGACCGGGCAAGGACCAGACGGGCAGCAGTGGTGCCCCGCTGCTCCCCGGCCTCTCAGCCATCGCCGACGGGGAGCCGAAAGGGGCAGGGTGGAGAGAAGAGAAGGGAGAGAGGCGGCGAGGGAGGGGACAGGGAAAGTTTGCAGAGGAAGGGCCGCCTCTCTCCTCCGACCGCCCCGCCGGGACGCCAACGGCCCTTTTGGCTCTCTGGGAACATAAATTTTGTGTTTGCACAGGAGCAAAGTAAAGTGAGGGGGGTTAGAGGGGGGGAAATAGATGCGCGGATGCACCCATCCGCCGGGGTGTCTTCATGCTGCTCGTTCCTGTCATTTCCAACTCTCGAGGAGGGATAAAAAAAAAAAAAGAGAATCAGTGAAAAAGAGCCAAGCAACCCGCATCATCACTTCTGTTTTGTGTAATAGGGTACTCTCCTCTCCGCAAAACCAGGAGGTTGCACAAGGCATCGCACCCCTGCAAACGAGGGAGGAGGGCGATGAGTCAAGTATCTCACCCCCGCTTACCTCCTCCCCATCTTTCTTAAGGACTGGGTTGTATGAAAGGGGCTTTACTCAACTAACTATTGGAGGCAAGTCCTGCCCTTCAGATCAGTCATACAGAGTTAGGCAGAAGCAAAATCAAGCTCTGTGGTTTCCTTTTTTTGTGTTTTACAGAAACACTTTTACAGGATACATCCGAAAAGGATATTTAATGTTTATACTGCTTTTTACAGGTAAATCATATTATATTGTACCTTGAATAAAATCCTCGGTGCCCTGAAACCACAACGGCAAAGAGAGACAGGACTGTACCCTAAAGTTTTTTAAAGCATCCAGTGCTGCATTACCCAGCTATCCAACATCAAAATTACATTGAGGCTGTATGAAATCGTTTTAGCAACTACCACTCCCCAGGTCTGAATCAAAACCTGTCAAGTCTGAAACTTGTCCACGCAAAATGCAGTTTCTGGTTTCTGTTTCCACCCGGGCAAACAAGTGTCTTCCTCTCATCATCAAGCTCTGCGCAGCTCCCCAGGCGCAGCGGTTTTGTGGTCTTCCCAGCAGTCACACCACGCAGGCACCCTTTGCCTTTGTCCAAGCAATCGATCCAGTACAGGAGTGTCATATGTCAGCCATTAGTCAGGTCAAAAGGTCTCTTCTGCTCAGCATCTCCCAGGGAATTGCCTTCATTATTTTCTCTCCTTCCCTGTGCTGACAGACCAGCCTGGTCCTTTCCTAGCTACAGAGCTTTCCCAGAGTGACTGTGCTGTGAGAGGGAGAGGCAGGACCTTCTCCTGTCAAAGCACAGCAGTGCCAGCGCTCTATGCTTTAACACCTCCCACGGGGCCCAGAGGCTCGTGCGTCCCTCAGGCAGACACATTGTACCCAGGCTTAGAGAGCTTTTTGCAGCTGCAGACACCAGTCTTGGGCTATCTTCAAAATCTTAAAATGTGCTATTTTATTATTTACTCTTTGCAACTTGCATCATTACAGATGTGATTGTTCACCGAGGACCTTTTCTCCCACCGGAGACTTCAACAACTGGGCGTGTGTGGGCTGATGACATTTTCTGAACCTGTTTATGCCTTAATCAGAAGTGTACTCATGTGCGGTCGGCGAGGGGAAAACTCCACAACCAATATGGTTGATATTAGTTTTGCCGTTTATTCAAGGTTTAACACATGCTTATAGAACCCCATTACATGAATATGCAATTAACTACATGAATATGCATGCAAGGCTAGAAATGACTTAATACAGAACTTATCTACTTTTCAATGGTGTTTTTTTACTCCTACATATAGCTACTTGGTTATACTCATTAGTGACTGGGTTTAGCATTACTTCATCTTATTCTGTCTTCGCAGGTGCAAGGTCAAGCATACTTCTCTCATCTTCTGACAGTCCCGTTATTCTCCAAACCTAGCTCTCAAGGACGACCTATCTGTGGGAAAACTTCTTTGCTGACAAGCTGTGACTTTGCAGTTTCATACTTAAGATGGAGTAAGGCCTAGTTATGCTAACCAGGCCTTTGCTTGTACACTTTTGTTATAGAGCCATAAGTACGGCTCTTAAAACATTCTCCGACACTCATGACTGCTATTTACTGAACTGTTTAACACTCTTTTTCTTTTTTTAATTTAAAAGGCGTGATCAAGTTCATCATCAAAATACACAGTTGCTGCCTCAAACCTCACCAAAGCTGATGGCAGGTCAGTGAGCTTCAGGTCAGACCCTGAGCTTTTTTAATATCATTTTTCCTTCCAAACATTTTGAGCCACAGAGCAGTTATAAATTTGCGGTGCTGTACAGAATGTATGCTTTAAAATTCCCACATTAAGGAGCTGCTCAGCGTCTGCAATCCTTCGTTGCGATCAAAAAGAACAGGAAGAAAGCAAAAGATAAACTAGAAAAGATACCACAGCAAGAGGTCAAAGCCATCTAAAGATTCCTTTTGGGCAAGAAAAAGTGACATTTTAAAGGGGTAAAGGCAAAAGAGGACATAAAGTAGGTCAACATTTAATGTAAACGAGATATGAAGAGGCTCCTCTAGTAATATCAAAGTCCTTCTGTAAATCAGATTAAAGTGAACAGTCAGTCAGAAAGAGTAATACCAAGAAATGTTTTTTATCTGCCTTTAACTTAATATACTCATTAAGGTATATAGAAGAAAATATTACAATATCCTGTAGATCCCATTTTCACAGCTCTTTAAATAGATGTAACAACTGTAGTTAATGGCTCTGGAAACTGAAGCTCTGTTTCCATAGAACAGCAGTAAAGTATACATCTTTCCCAGCTGGAGAGAGATTAATTCAGTTGCCTGCTCATTCATTTTCAACTGTTATGATGAGAGTGCCAAAGAAATTTCCACTCGTGGTGATGATTTTAGAAAGTTACTATTTGCTGATTAAACCAAATTATTTTACAAAGACTTCCCATGAAGTTCGGGGGCTGAAGCAGAAATGCACATTTCAGGCATCAGGAAAGGCTGGAGGAGCACCAGCCCTGGCAGCAAATTAGCTGGAAGGTGTATCTTTTAAAGTCCGTGCCTGCCACCCATGATCCACAGCACAAACGTCAAGTGGCATCTACTGAATCGAGGCAGCTTCAGCACAGGCCATTCTAATGATCACAGAAATATTTCTTTGACAGCCTTCGGGCCACCTCTCTACCCTGCCACAAGTCGGCTGAAGGAGCTGCAGAGCGGTGAATGTTACCCTCTGTCTTTCCTGCGAAGGGCAGGGAAGCTGAGCTAGTAGTCAGCAGGAGGGAAGGGAAAAACCAGCAGGCTCCGAGACCGCCTTTGGAGCAGACTGTTTACAGGTCCAAGGCTCAGACCGGATCATCTAGCAGACCCCGTCAGGCCACTTTCGGACGAGCGCCGGCGGGGCAGCCGGCGGGGCCCGGGGGAAGGATGGCGGGGTGTCGGCCGAGGCAGAAGCCAGTTATTTCCTTTTCTTTAAATCCTTAAAATCCAGGGGGCAGTGTCTGGTCGAGCAGCCAGATAGAGCGGCACCGACGGGGACGACACCCCGGGCAGGGAGGGGGCGGTGCGCAGGGACGGCGGAGGTGCCGGCTGAGCGCCGGAACCCGGCACCGGCCGCGTTCCGGCCGGAGGCCCACTGGCTTGGCGGGGCGGGGACAGTGGGGGGACCGTGCCCTACTTCCACCAGCCGGGCCCAGCCGAGCAGCGCCGCGACCCCCGCCCCGCGCCACCTCTCTGCCCTCGCCCCACCGCCGCCATCTCCATGTCGCGCCTGCCCGGCCGCGCCGCGCTGCTGCTGCTGCTGCTGCTGCTGGTGGTGCTGGGACTGGGGCTGCCTGCGCGGCCCCGCTACGAGCCCAGCTGGGGCTCGCTGGACGCCCGGCCGCTGCCCGCCTGGTTTGACGAGGCGAAGTTCGGCGTCTTCATCCACTGGGGCGTATTCTCGGTGCCCAGCTTCGGCAGCGAGTGGTTCTGGTGAGCTGTGGCGAGTGGTTTCTGGTGGCACCGACACAGCTGCTGAGGACGGGTCGTACCAGCGGTTCCGAGGGTTTTGCTTGGGAAGCAGCTCCCTGGGGCAGGCGGGTGTGGGTGTGTGTCTCCCCGTACGGAGAGGGCTTGGGTTAGAGCCCCTCTGCGGGCTGNTTGTGAGTGTTCGCTGGCTGGTTCAGGTCCTTTGGCACCATGTTTCTGTTGTTCTTTCCATGCCCCACCAAGTACTTCCTGTGTGACTTCAAGTGAGTCACATTATAATTTGTAATATGAAGATAAGAGCAGCTCTGTGGCAAAACTATGGTGAATCTTAAATGCAATGTTCACAAAACAAACCAACCCAGAGCTACACATACCACTGTTTTCTGACAGTATTTGGTCTGTTCAGAGTTGTGTTCAAGGATTTCAGCAGTTTTTTAACGTAGACTCCATTTACTAAAAAAATTACTTTTTGGCAGTGGGGAGACACACAGAGAGCTAGGTTTGGGCTCAAGCCTCAGCCTGCTATACTTGTCTCACTCAAGTCTCAGAGTGCTGTGCTCTCATAGTAGTGAACAGGTTCAGGATCAAGCATTTGATCTTTGTTATTGTTCTAAAAAGACCCCAAAGCTCTCTGATGCAGTTGTTGAAGTTGCTTTTTATATTCCTGTAACCTCCCAACCTTAGGCACGTGTGGGTGTAGAGGTGCTTCAGGGCTTTCTGCCAGCATGTGCAGTCAGATGACTGAGGGCCTGAATTAGCATCTTCAAGTGGAAGGTCATAAACTCTATTGTGACCTATCCTGTCCTCCTTCCCTCAGACTTGCACGGCCTTAGTGAGGATGTTTCTAGAATCTAACATGTCAGCGTGGAGGTGTTCATGTTAGCAAACCATGTGACAAAGGGAGAGAAGCAAGGATGTTACTTGCTTATTTATGCAATTTCATACTTTGAAATCAGAGGTTAGCTGGGTTTTTGAAAGGGTTGGTTGGTTGGTTTGGTTTGGTAGTTCTTCTTGCCTTTCTCCTTCTCCCTGCCTCGTCCTCCCTCCGTTTCAGTAAGAAAAGCTGTCTTGGCCTCTTCTGAGTTTTTCCCTTTTGGCTGCCAGAGATTGTGTTGGTTTATGCTGAGGTCTGTTTGGGAAGGTTACAACAATATCCAGACAGTTACCATTGTCTTGCAGAACTGAGGTCAGAGACCAGCTCAGGACAGGAGAGAGAAACACATTTGAAACATTCAGTCTGTTTTCTTCCTTCTCTTAGAATCTGTTTTCATGTATGTTCCTACTGGAATAGAATGTTTGCTGCTTGGTTTCATTCATAGAAAGGTTAAATCTTCTAGACCTTTTTTCTGTATGTATTAACATATCATGTGGTGTGGTCCTGTAAGAAGCCCTCCAGCAATAAGGCTGTTCGTGCAGTCAGGACTGTGTGCTGTTTCTGAAGCTCTTCTTTCATTGCTCAGTAGGGAAGAGAGCAGGTTTGTCCTAGTTTAGGACAATATTAGGTTTATCAATGGACAAGAGACGGATAGGGAAGGCAGCAATTTATTAAATGTAGATATATGGGGAAAATGGATGGGTGTAATTGCTCTATTATGGCCAGCAGAGGGCGCTCTGGATGCCAGCCAGGGCACACTCTGGGGAGTACACACACACTCCCTACAATGACCACGTGTAACCCGAGGAGGAAGGGGGAAGGGAAATAGAGTGACCCCGTGCTGCTCCCGTGCAAACAACTCCACCCCCCACCCTCGCTGTGGGAAAAGGAGGAAAAAAACCCCCAAAAGATTAGCAACACGAGGAGGAGGAGGACACCCCTCCCGAGAACACAGGAGAGGTCCAAAGGCAGGCACCCACAAACCCAAAAAACCAAAATATATCCGTGGAAAAAGAAGGCGGCAGTCTTTCCAGAGATGGTGTGTCTGTGAAGAAGTCCTCCCAAAGGGTCTTTTCAGGCAGGGAGAGATGAAAAGCAGTGGCGACCTCAGGGAGCCCCGTGAAGAAGAGGTAGTAGGCAGTAAGGTCCGGGGGGGAGTCCTCAAGGCCGTGTTGAGTAGAAGCACTCTGCTTTCAGCTCCAGAGTCCCAGAGAAAAAGAGAGGGAGTGAGGGCTCCTTCCAGCATTTATAATCCCAGCCCCTTCCCAGCGCACTTTGCGGGTCTCTGGGGCTGATGGGAAAACCCAGGCAGAGGTAACCTTGGTAATCTGGCTACTCCTCCCAGCCGGATGTAGACACAGGAAAAAGAGTTGGGTTTTTTTTTTTCCTTTGCCTTCCCCTGCGGTTTAAGCTAAACCATTACAAGGTTGAAAATAAATATTGCTCTATATTTATATTGCTCTATATATCTATTGGTGATTTATGATCTAGGCCCATGATGAGGGTGAGAGACCAACCCCGGACCCCTGAGCAGAGCTCCAAGCCCTGCTGTGGACTAGTCCAGTTGGAATAACGACAATACTGATCACTGTCTTGAGGAAGCCCAGGATAGAAACTGGCCTTGTTTTTGCCCAGTGGGATGTTAAAAAAGATCATCTGTTTATCTTTCCTTCTATTTGCTAAATCCAAGTACACTGGTAGATGTGTACCTGCATGTTGGAGCCTGTGACAGAGGTGCATTTTTAAGCGTGTGGCAGGTTTTTCTTGGAGGACATGCCTCCTAGTAGGGTGCCTTTGCTTCAAAGCCTCTGTGTGCAGTGGCTGCAGTGCATTGGTCACAGCTCTCTCCTGCCCTGGGACTGTGGGCATTGGGTTACTCAGCTGCATTTGGCATAGAGGACTTGGGACTATCAGAGCAGTAAACATGGTCCATGTTTGTGGGTGACAGGGGTTGATTGCAGTGTTGGGAGAAGAGTGGAGGTGCCTCATGGCTGAGGTGTGAGACTTTGAGGAGGCTGAATCATATTAGTCCAGAAAAAGGGCATTTCTTGTTCCCCCTTGTGCTGCTTACATGGACTGTCTATACTTGCTCTCTAGTATGGCTTGAGGATCTGAGTGCTGACCAAGACTGGCGTTTTTACATTCTCAAAGTGTAGCTGCTTTTTTCATTGCTTCATTTGAAATCCTTGGACCTTTCCAAAGTGGAGTGCTTCAAAGATGAAGAGCATAGAGAAGTAGGATAGAGAAAAGCAAGTCTTTGATAATTAATACTGTTCTGGAGCAATTTTGTCCTGTTGCCAGTGTTGTGTACCTCCAGTACCTCGGCCACTCAATGTTGACTCAAACAGGAGCTGATGATTTCCATTCTCTTTTCTATGTCTAAAAATATGTCAGCAGATGTGTTTTGTTCTGTATTTTGTAGGTGGTACTGGCAGAAGGAAAAAAGAGAGCCCTATGTGAAATTTATGGAGGCAAATTACCCACCTGGTTTCAGTTATGAAGATTTTGGGCCACTGTTTACAGCAGAATTCTTTGATCCCAGCCAGTGGGCAGATATTCTGAAGGCTTCAGGTGCAAAATACGTTGTCTTAACTTCAAAACATCATGAAGGTAAGTGGCAGCTTTGTGAATGTTAGTAATTGGTGCATTTTTGTCAACAGAAGAAAAAGGCAGGTGACTTTCCTGCTTGCTAAGAGAGTTAGAGAAAGCCAGGCGGGCTTACCTGTCCCATCGCAGCCAAAGAGAAGACAAACCAGCTCAGAAATGTGCAGGTGTTTTCCTGACTTGTACACAAAAGCTGTGGAGTTTGCATAGGAGGAACAATAGATTGTGCCACTGTTTTCTTGCTATAGGCAAGACAGCCTGAACTGGTGGTGGCAGCGGAGCTTCCTGCAGTAACCATAGTTTATTCTTTAATTTTGTGCAATATATTGCTGAAAGAGCCATAAAAAGTGAATTCTGCACTCTTAAACACATGGAGAGCTGCTGTGTGCAGGCAGTTAATGAGCTCTGTAGGTTTCTCCAAGGAATTTAGGAGTATATTCTAGAAGTCAGCTTCAGAATTCAGAAGGTTCATGGGGTGTAGCTTTTCCTGATGTAGCTCATAGAAGCCAAAACCTTGAACCGGGTCTGTAGCTTGACAGGCACAGTTGATTTTTTTTTTTTTTAGTAGTTGTAAGATGCTTGACAGAGAAAAGTAAAGAAAAAGAAAGTGGCTAGAAGGGAATATGGTCTTAAAGACAGTACAAAATAGATGCAATATGACAGTACAGCTAATGAAGGTTGTTGGTCTTTGGGGAGATGTGGGTTCAACACTGGCAACTTGTGATTCATAAATTTTATCTCAGCTCTGACACACGTAAATCTTGATCTTGATGATGCCTGTGGTGAAATTCCCAGTGACTTCAAAAGAATCATGATTCATTTAGTCTGGGCATGAATTTTTAGCTTGTTTGTCTGGTCAATACAATTGCATGTATTCAGTTCACAAAAATATCACAAGATTTATTAGGCAATGAGTCTAAAACAGTTTGAAGGTGAGAGTGGAGCTCCTCTGGCAGTGGTCTGAATCTGCAGTGCAGCAAGATTTGTAAGTGCTTGTGCTAGATTGCTGGATGTCCGAAATGTCAAATCCCTTCTGACTCCTGATACTTAACATTGATATTTTAAAAACTGTTTCAGGAGTTTTTGCACTCTGCTTATATACATATACTGAGTAATTGATTGAGCTGCTGTAAATACCACGACAAATGAGAAGTTAATTTTTGCATAAGATGGAAACAGAAGAGAGGAGAACAGTCTTTCAATGCAAATGGTAGCTTATACTTGATACAATTGAGGAAGAGTTTTATCTTCCAGTTGTTTGTGTATTTACAGTTTACATGGATACTTTTGCAAAAATGTATATGCCTCAAAAGCTCCTGTATCATAGAATTATAGAATGGCTTGTGTTGGAAGGGGCCTTGAGATCATCTGATTAATTGAGACTTATGAATGAAGTGAATAACTAAAGAGAAGGAAGAATTATCCTAAGAAGTACAAAACTGCTTAGAATTTGTGTATGTATAAAAAAATACGTAAATGTACCTGGCATGGTATCCTGATGTTGTGAGTACTATCATTGCACATAAACAGATTATAGGCCCACTTTATACCACAATAACAATATTATTACAAATACAATTTTTATTATTTTTTTATATATATAGTTTTTGCAACACACTTCCAAACCACTTTCCAGAAAGAGGAACTATAACTTCCCCTCTTCTTCTCTTTGTTATCCTTAGATTTTTCTCTTTTCAGGCTTTACTTTGTGGGGATCCAAATATTCTTGGAACTGGAATGCAGTTGATTTGGGACCAAAGCGAGATCTTGTTGCTGAACTAGAAGCATCTGTTAGAAACAGGACTGATTTGCGTTTTGGGTTATACCATTCCCTGTTTGAATGGTTTAATCCTCTCTTCCTTGAGGATGCCAGCAATGTCTTTAAGACAAGAAGATTTCCAACCAGTAAATTATTACCAGAACTCTATGAAATTGTGACCAGATATCAGCCAGAAATAATTTGGTCCGATGGGGATGGAAATGCTCCAGATACTTACTGGAACAGCACTGGCTTCTTGGCTTGGCTGTATAATGACAGGTACATAATTATGCTGGTTTAGATCCTTACCTAGCATTCTGCTCTGTGTCTAGTTTGTTTTACTTTCTGTTTATTTTATGGAACCTGTGGAACCTCTATTTTAGAAGACTTAACAAAATATTAGTTTTCCTGAAATACAGAATGCAGATCTTCCCTTTAACTATCAAAGCTTGCTTTAGAAAAAGACTGTTTTGTAATTTTTTAAACACATTTGCAAATTGATCAGTTTAGGTGATATTGGATATTCTGCCTAATCACAGTCACCCCTCAGTATTTGCTGCTGCACAGAAACACAGGATATCAGGACAATTTGAGAATATAGGCACATTATTGTCATCGCATCGCAGAGTGAACATCTGGCAGTGGATGTGAAGTGCAGGCTGACTTCTGGCAGAGCTCCTGTAAAAGTCTGGAGCATATTTCCCTAACAAATGCTGATCTGGACCTTTTTACTAGCAAAGGATGAGAGCAGAATTCCTGACATTGCACTTAATCTATAAACGAGTAGTATAGAAGTCATCCAGAAATGTTAGTGACTGGGAGGGGTGTGTGTGGGAAGGGATTAGCCTGGCTGTGACTATGTTTTGTGGAGTAAAAATAATAAAATTTCTGTGTTTCCAGCCCGGTCCGGGACACAGTTGTGACCAATGACCGCTGGGGAGTTGGCAGCATCTGTACCCACGGCGGCTTCTACACCTGCAGTGACCGGTACAACCCTGGCCACCTCCTGCCTCACAAGTGGGAGAACTGTATGACCATCGACAAGAGGTCGTGGGGGTACCGTAGGGATGCACAGCTTGATGATTACCTCACAATCGAGGACTTGGTGAAGGTACAGTGGTTGCCTGCAACTTCCGATTCTCTCTCCTGATTATTGTATTATGCAGTATAGCATTTCTATTATGTATCATGCTTTATTAAAAAAATTATTTTAATAATGAATCGATGAAATAATTCAATCGTTTTGATTATTTGCAGCCTAACACTGCCAGGATAGAATACCCATGTAATTTTTGTTAATTTTATAGAAAGAACTAAGAGAAAGCTTATCTAGTAAAAATTCAGTGAGTTTCTTAGAAGCCATTTCCCCTGTGTGTAACTGGCCAAGGGCTGATCTGGACAAAATTAACCTTTTCTACTAAGTTTTTCTGGTAACTGCACCTTTAAGTTGCTGAGAAGGAAACAGTTGCAGTTTCACCGCTCCTGGTTAGGAACTCCTGATTAAAGGCTACATCTCTTCCCCTTTGCAGCTAGAAACAGTTCATGACTCATTTTACCTGGTAGTGAGAACCTTACAGACATACAGGTAAACACTAGCAGATGCAGACAGCTGGAGTTAGTAGAACATTGATTCCCTTTGCTAGTCTAAGCTATTAAAAAAGATGTGAGGCTTAGGAAAACTGAATGAAAGGGAGATGATCAGTCATCAGATCAGAAAAAGTTTTTAATTGCAAAATTCAGCTAGTGAGGGGAAGATTGATTGTTATTGTTGCTTCATCCAAATTCTAGTTTCTAGTTTCTGTTTCTGGTACTGTCCTTGCAAAAGACAATTACAAATTCAAGTAACCTCTTTTCAGAGGCAGAAGGTTTGAATTAATTCAACAGCTTGTCTGCAGCTGTCTGTTTCTCAGACTCGTCCATCTCGGTCCACAATCTCTGGAGGGCAGTGAAGACAAATTTTATAGACTCTGTAGAAAGCTTCCTTGTGTTTTACAGATGTCTTTTAAAATAAGAAGAGCATCAAACAGAGGAAAAACAGAGGAAGTTGCTTCTCTCAGCTTCAGTAAAAATGAAGTGCCAACTACTAGCCTTATTTTACCCCGGTGCAGAAAAATCATCTGTCCATTCTGTCAGTAAAACCCTCATGACATTCTTGTGGAAGTCAAAATATTAAAAAGTTGTAGGATTTGATTCTAAAGTAGGTTCAGCCAGACATACTGGTGCAAGAACGTATTTTGGGCTTTTTTTCTGGCGTCAGAAATGCTAGCAGAACTTTTTTTTATGGGAGCTTAAATTTTATATTGACTGTTGGGATGACTCCCGAAAGACTCAACATGCAGCAGTGAGCATGGACAACTCATTTGGTCCATTGTTCTGAAGCAGCACGGCAGACTTCAGAAAGTACTTCAGATGTGTGATTTCATTAATCATAATCGTATGCTCTGTGTGTTTAAAAAATTTCAGCAACTTGTAGAAACAGTGTCTTGTGGAGGAAATCTCCTGATGAATATCGGGCCCACTCATGATGGTCGCATCGCTGTTATATTTGAGGAGCGCCTGAGGCAGGTGGGTGCCTGGCTGAAGGTCAACGGAGAGGCCATCTATGGAACGAAACCATGGAGAGCACAGAACGACTCAGTCACACCCCAAGTGTGGTAAGGCTACCGAATCAAAATGTAGGCCGTGTAAAGCAGCACCAATGCATGCAAGACTGAAATTCTTAATGACTTTACGCTACAGAAATTAATCCCTTCATCAGTTTAAATTAAGTGCAGTTAACTGTACATAAAAGTGTGTACAAAGCTATAGGTAGAGACTGTAGATTTGGGATGATGCTGAGGCTGAAGGGAAGGTTGCAAACTTTTCCTTAGTGATCTTGTTCTTCTTCGTGTAGTTGACAAAAGAAACAACAAAAAGTATACAAATTTGAAAATATAAAATTGCTGAAAAGTGCTTATCTGCACAAAGGAATATTTGATGCCACTTGATTTTAGAGAGAAAGAAGGGAGACGAAGAAACTAGAAACCAGTTTAGAATATTCTGCATTTCTTTTTAAGGTAAAAGTGCATGGGAAGATAACAGAAATTGTTTGGTCACTAAATACAGCTAGTCTCTGGACTGCTTTCTGCTTTTGTGACTTGTAGCTGCTGTGTAACACCCTAATGATCCATCAGGGTTTTGCTCTTGTCCCTCTTCTCTGTCTCAGTGGGCCTTTTTACTCCTGTTCCCAGTGAGATTTGGCTATCTGGCTTTACCAGCAGATGCTGAACTGTTGACTGTTCAGTAAAATCACTTTCAAGAGTAATAAAAAATTGAAACTAAATGAAGGAAGGAGGGAGGAATGTTTCAAGGGTATGCCACTATTTTTCCAATGCCATAGTATCTGCTGAAAATAATATTTTTAAAAACTAGCTGTGCAAGGTGGAAGCTTTATAGTCGCACATACTTGTTAAATTTTTTTAGTTTGTATATTGGTGTATAGATGTGAATTACCATATTTTTCTGAATAGAGATTCTCAGTGTCCTGCAAGTACCTCCTTCCTCTTTGTCTGAGAAGCAGTGAGTTACAGGTGTACTAAAGTTATACTGCAGATGTTTACCTATGAATTCAGTTCTTTAATAGTTTCCATTAACTCTAGTTTGTTGGAACACATTTTCAAGGAACAGTACTACATTAAAGGGTATAAAGATGGTTATATGTGTGAAAATGTAATTAATGCTGACTTTCCAAATCCATTTTTCCAATCTTAAAAGCACTCTTATGTATCGCTTCAGAAAAATTACACAGAAAAACTGACGTGCATTTCTGTTCCCCATTTCCAACCAGGTACACTTCCAGCCCTAAACAAGGAACAGTCAATGCTATCTTCCTTAACTGGCCAGTCTCTGGGACTCTGGAACTTGGTGAGCCACAGGCTAAGCTTGGAGAAACACAGGTAAGACAGCACACACCCCCATTCCCTCCCCTCTAAGATTTGTCATGTTCCATCATGTTTATTTACATTTCTGGCATCTTCAGGAATGCATAGCTCTTAGGACAGAGTACATTGGAAAAGACCCAGCAAAATACTTGTTTTAGTTCTGGGACCTCCTTGTCATAGTCCTTCCAGTGAGATGTTTCTTTTCCAACAAACAAAGTAAGACTGAGGTGTTGCTGGGATATGTTTTACTTGCAAACAAAGAATCATAAAGAGACCAAGTAGAAGGGAAAAAATTGTGCTGTCCCTCCTGTTTCCTGTGTAGACTAACTCAGGATGAGTTTGCTTTTTAGAGGGCTGTCCTCATAAATCTGGTGATACTGGAGTTGCTGTAATAGTGCAGTTGTTCCAAGTCAAAGCCTTGCACAAAGGGAATGCACAGAGAGTTTTTTGTTCCCCACCCTAAACAGTCAGTATGACCCTAGATGTGCATCTTACACCAAGTGGAGGTCAGAAGTTGAGAACACTGATGCCACACCTACTCTAGAAAGTAGTAGAGCACAATGGAAGCTGAAGTTGGTATCAACTTTGCATTTAAGGGGGAGATTCACTTGGGCTTAGCTCTGTTCTGGTCTCATGCACTGTGTGCCCATTAGCTGCTGAAATGCATTAGGGGTGTTTCTGGACTGCCACTTCAGGTCTAGTTCATATGAAAGCAGTCTGACAGGTGCCAAGACAGCTCTGTGACAAGGAAGAAAGAGTCATTTCAGAAGTGGTAAGGATGCGTCCTGACTTTTGGAGAGGAAGCTAGACTGTGCACAAGAGAGTACTGTTCCTTAGCAGTAGACTGGTCTTCAGCTGCCTCAGAATACAATCAGCTGCCTATGAGTGTCACCATAAACCTGTTGTGTGTCTTTAGTGGGAGGGGTTCTTCATGTCACCTTTTGAGATACCTGGCTGCACTCTGTAAGAAACAGCAATGCCCATGCAAGAGTACAGGCTCAATTATGGGAAGCAGGCATTTCAGAAATAGGTGATACAAAAGCACCCAGATCCCTGTTGAGACCTCAATCCCACCCCAAATACTTCTGAAAGGTGCTTGTTTACCTTCTACAGCCCTAAGTAGTTTTCAAGACCCAACATTAGCTTTATTACTTGACCTTGCATATCTACTTTGCAAGTATTTTTCCATTATCTTTAATAATCATCACTCATTTGGTTGGTAAGTGGCATTTAAGGATAATTGGTTAGTAAGGCAGTAAGGTTCAACATTTATTTTGAAAAGGCGCTGTTCTAATTATAGTGCATGTTTCTATCCTAGGTAAAGCTGGTTGGCTACAAAGAACTGCTGAAATGGGTTGCACTGGGAGAAAAGGGACTCGTTATAGCTCTACCTCATTTAACTCCTAAGCAATTGCCATGCCAGTGGGGCTGGACTTTACAACTGACTGCCATAAACTGAGCCATACTCTGCTGGAGCCCTGGCTAGCAGGCAATGCTGATGTTTTGCTATTTCTCATCACTGGTTTTGAACTTACTTGCTTGTAAAAACACCAATAAATTCACTTTTTTTATGAAAGGTGGGCTGTTATTAAGGAATGGAACAAACTTCACACGCAGTCTAGCACTAGATAGTTGCTTCTCTGCATACATTTTTCTTCTTTCAACTTGTGTGAAAAACTGAGTAGCTACCTTGACCTCTCTACTTGTCTTAAGTCAGTTTCTGGGCATGTTATGTGAAGAATGGGGACAGGAGGGGAAACACACACTACATTTTTAGAGGCAGGAGAAAGAACAAAGCTCAAGCCAGTGTTCAGATGCACCTAAGTCAGTTGTATACCCTCTTTAATGCAAGAACTCTAACTTCCACAAAACTGCACAGTAAAAACTTGAGTTTTAGAGAAAAGAATAAACTTTTTCCAGGTGTGTGCAACAACTGGTAGCTGGCACTTTCAGCGGAGTAGGGTAACATCTGCAAAACAGGCCTGTAAGGGTTAGGAATTCATCACAAATGCATGGAGGTAATGCATATGTAGATCATCATTTCTCATCCTGGAAGTCATAAATTTTACATGTTCCTACTCTTGAGTAATTCTACCTGTGTCCCAGTAATGGATTAAACTGGGAGGGGCTTTTTTTCTGTTTTGTATAATTTTACATGGGTAAAGCTTGACTCTTGTTTACAGTCACTGTTTTTATACAGTTACCAGGGTGCCTTCTGTGGACTATTAAACAAACATATACTTCAGTGACTTTACTTTTTGAAGAGAAATAATCAGAAGTTGCTACAATCTTCAGCTTTAGTAAGAAGACAACATTTTAAGCAGAAGGTAAACTTAGATCCAACTTGAAAAATTTCCAAACTCATCTTGTATTACAATTTGTAAGGACAGACACACAATGTAAAGTTTGCAAAGGACAACAAAAAGCATGGGTTTTTTCTGTTTCAGTGTAGAGACTGAAGATTTATTTTTCCTGAGTAATGTTATTGAGTGCAAAATTACTACTGTATAAGTTAAATTTATTCTTTCAACTATGTCAGAATTTTGAGTGATGGGCCAAATTTGGTTGTTCCCTTTCCTGCTAATAACGTTAATATACACACAGTTTTTACATTAAAATATTTTATTACAATACAGACAATCGGGCTGAAAATTAATACAAATTAAGATAAAATATTTACAAGTTAATGTGTACAGTGGAGCTGTTTGGACAGCATAAACAAGCGAGTGTCTGAAAAACCACATTCCTTTAGTATTAAGTAACAAAGAGCATGCCCCCAGCTTGTTCAAGAGAAACGGGCATCTGTTGGCAAAGGCCTTCTGAAGAACGAGACTCTGGAACAATGTTTATAAAGTTAAGGGGAAAAAAATGCCTTTATAAAAAGAAAAATTTAGGGGAAGAAGGAAAAAACATGACTTCATTCTGCTATTCCGTGCTATTCTTAGATCATTATCATTAGTTCTTTCCAAAACTTGCACATCCTGGCAAACAAATGGGTTTTTTAGTAACCTGCTGTAATACTGCCACCAAATGCCTTTTAGATGCAATAAAAATAAGCAAATGAATTACAGAAGAGTTTAGCCACCTTTTTAATAGAAAAGCCTTTACATACTATGATTCTTTCAACAAGAATGTTTTTAATTGGTGTTTGAAACATAATTCTAATAGAACAAACATGGGCTTACTCTCATTTTCTCAAAGTGTTCTTTCTGCTGGTCTGCCACTCCTACACCAGTGTAAAATTAACCCAAGTCTCATCAGTAGTCGCAAGGGATTTGTTATAAATATACCATCTATTCCTGAAAATGTGCAGGTCATTTCTCTAGTTGCTGAGGAGTACTAAAAGCTTCATAAACATTAGCAGCAAAATCTTTCACTTGTTCCATCATCAATAGGTCCTGGAAGAAATGTAAGAAATAAATTTGCTTAATTGAACACATCCACCACTATTGTGGTTTTGCTGCAGGACAGAATTCGTCATGAGAAAAACACCTGGTACTTCCACAGAGCTGTAAATCAAATTCCTTGCTTCAGAAAGGTTTATGAGCAGAACTGCAAGTAGAACTAAGTCAAAAGACCTGTTTGTGCTTCTGCATAGTTCAGTAAAGAGATTCTAGAAAAACAGTGTATTTTTGGAAGATACAAATGTACAAAAGCTTTTTTATGCCAATTGTTTCTCTTTTTTTTTTTTACAGCCACTGAAAATAAACAGAATGAAGTTATTAAAAAGAAATATACAACATTAATTTCAAAATTTTATTTGAGATATTGAAAGTAAGATTCTTACCTGAACAAAATGACTGGGTGTTTCACTGCATACTGAATGGATCTGCCCATTTATTATTGGAATTATCTTGGCTAAAGGGAGACTGACACTGGAAAGACTAGAAAAAAGCAAGAAATATTAACCTAGGCCTGCTCTGACATTGGTAAATGAAATGTAGTTATTCTAAGTTACTCTACTTAAAAAGTAAGAATGCAAGCACTGCAAACTAAAATGTACAAAGGATTTTTTTTCCCCTGTCAAACCTTTCACTTAATGCAGAGAAGTACCAAAGCAAATTTCAGTTGGTGTTGCTATTACAGAGCTTCACACTTGTTTCTCATGCAAGAGAATTAAGGTTTATGTGCGTGTAGACAGGTGATAGAAGTACCAGTCTACAGTCTCACACCATTTCAAGCTAAACCAGGCTTGGCACAGACATCCAAACTACAGTCTTTGGGTTATTTTAGGTGATGTAAATCATATATATTTAAATAAAAACATGACTGTCTGAAAGCTATTAGTTACTAAAATAAACATACATAAACCCAGTTATTATCCACCGTTTTAATTTTAATACTTAAGAAACAATATTTCAAGGATTTGGACTCAGCTTTTGGATTTGTAACAGTCTCACTGCACTGTTTAAAAACAAAGCTGACTTCAGAATAAAAGCTATTTTTAAATGATCTTCTAGGAAGATGTAAAAAATCCTGAATGTTACTGTATTTTATCAGCATACCAGCAGAGAACCCAAAGCTCTGTGGGTGCTTTGGCTCCCTGTATTTGAGGGATATGGCAATGCCCACCCACCTTCCTTGAGAACCACAGTAAGTGACGGAGGCTGAGGTGCCCAGGGCTCACGGGCTGCAGGTGAAGCTCTCTTTCTCATGGCCTCACAGGGAGGTCCTGCAGTTCATCTGTCAGTTGTCACCACCAGCGGGGAAAACCCTCCCTAGCCCAAAGGGCAGTCTGCCTGTACAGTATTCAGGCAAAATAGAAGGTATAGGTCATCCAATTTCTACTTCTAGATCTGCCAATAATGGTGGGAAAGACACTTCACCTATATTCTAGCTATTGCATGTTTCTGCCTACCCATAAAATCCTCCTAGCCGTCTGCATCACCAAGGTGAAGAGAATGCAGTGATTCTTGAAGAGCAAGAAGCAGAATAATATTTCCAGCATGAGAACTTCAAGAAGGCAGGAAAATCAAGAGGCTTTTTGAAATTCACCCAAAGCACTACTGGCATGAAAACCACAACAGAAGAAAACATTTACCTATTTACAGAGCCATTCTGAGAGAAGTCCTTTTCAGTCGGTCTAAAAAACTCTGCCATGTTGTCCAGCAGTCGACTGAATCCTCTGTTTAAACATGTGCTCAAAACCGTACTGAAGTCTGGACTGAAAATAAATAATAATAATAATAAAAAAGGTTTGACTCCTGGGGTTTATGTTTTCCAGTTAAAAAACCTTGCAAGTATTCAGTGCTACAGATGTATCTCCTTAAAGGAGAATGTATGACCCAGACAAATGCCATTAGCACTGCCACCTCACAAAGATCAGCTCCCTCAACAACCTAAACTCTACCCTAAGATTACTAAAACCCAGGTAAGTCTAAAGTATTCCTCACTTCTATTTCTTACTAAGATAAAAAAGACTTATCCTTAAAATGCTCCAGATCCCTAGCAGCTAAATGGTAAGAATAGTTTGACATTTGGCTCAATTCCCCCATATCCTATGTTTATTGTAAAAGCCTCACTTTGGTAGCTTCCTGTAAAAGGATGCATACAACCGCTCTCAAAACCATGCATTAAAAATAAATTCTGATAAGCCAATACTGGTGTTCACTTTACCAAATCAAGTAAATCCAATAAAATTACTCAGAATTTATCTGGCTTTAGCAGAAGAGAAGTTCCTCCATAATTACAGGACAGGTGAGGAAGAGATAAGAGGTGTAACTGGGAAGAACATCCTACATACCTCATTAAGCCAGGACTATTCCTTACAAGTAAGTTTCAGAGCTCCCAAATTTTGAAAATCCCTGACGACAATTAGTGCATATAAAAATTTAATGGAGAACGCTCATTTCGCAAATGAAAAGTTGTCAGCTTTTTATATGAAAGTACTTGTCTTACATAAGCAATGGTTGTGAGGAGGAGTTTAATATGAATAGAGGATATTTCTGTATACCTTTCTAGCATATCTCTAGTTTCATTCAGTAATTTAATTGTAGCAATGTCTCTTTCTGTGAGTCCACAGGCCTAGAGAAAGTAAAGACAGACACACCTCAGTAAGTTCCATCAGCAACCATAAGAAAAAGAGTAGAAATAAGAGTTGTGTATCATGGAAGCAAGTCAAGATGTACAAGTCAAATCTAAAAGAAAAATTATAAAGAATATGATTTATGACAGTTTTAAATGGTCACTGGGGATTTTTTACTAAAAACAATACTAGTAGGAGATACCAGACTAATTGAGCAAGGCATTTTTCCACTTCTGAGCCTCAAAACTGAAATAAACCTAGCGTATCAGCTGAAGTGATAAGTACATGTAAATCACATGCTAAAAGCCAAGTTTCTTCTTACACGAGTGTAAAACCAAGTGAAGAACGAGTTTTCTCCAACCTGCGCTGTGGATGGAGACAAACACCTTTACAAAATTTAGGAAATTAATGTTACAACTGAGATTAGATACTGAAGAAAATATAACTTTGCCTAAATTAGAGAGAAGGACACTCGATTTATTATGGAAGAAGCTTCACCATTTATTAAAGACATAGATGCTAGGGTACACTAGAGGGCTGTTATGTACCCTTCCCTCAAAAAAACAAACAAAAATGCAGAATGGAAAAAAGGTAGATGAAAGAAACTGAAACAAGTACCTGGCTAGCCAAAGGGTTTTCTTCATCTGGCATCAGATAATGACATAAGGGCGAGTAAGATGCAATCTGATCTGAATCCTTATGTTCTACTACTTTCCTGATATCTTTAAGTTTCTGTTCCAGCTCCAGAAGAGACAGGGTGTGCTTAAGGGAAATACTAGAAAAGAAAAAGAAAAGAAAAAGACTCCCGTGTTGATCACAAAATGAATAATGATGCTTTCCCTTTCTACCAATAATATGTTCACAAGTAACAAACAAGACCCCAATCTGCTACATTGGTTTGCACTGGAAGACACAGCCTGCTACAATAAAAATGTTTTTAGAAGAGTTTATTTATTCTCATAAAACTCATTGTTTTGGGAACAGTTATCACAGTAACACTTGAAAGCTAACCACAGAGAAATACTGGGTCTTACCTTCCAAAAACTTTATGCACAGCTTGCTTAACAATAGTTATTAACTCAGTCAGTCCTAGAAGGAAGAAAGTGTCAAAGTTATTCTAATGATTTGTTCAAGTGTAGAAATAATAGAATTTTACAAGTATAGTTAGCTAATAATAAGCACCATACCATCTCCTAAAAGGTGCTGAATGCTTGATAAATATTGCTGCTGAACTTCAGGGGGAGCTAGTGGTGTCTGGGGGGGGAAAAAAAACAGTTCTATAACATGTCAACAGTAGAGAACAGTGCAAAAATCATTTCAAACCAGCTGCAACCAGTTTCCTTAATCTTTATAAGACCCTGTAGCAGATGGATTCCCCCATTCTCGTGCATCTCTGTAGCTTCTGCCATCAGCCATCATCTGTACTCTTCCTGCCATCAGCCTCTGGATCTTTTTTAAGTCCTCTGGCATTCTTTTCAGTATCCTATAGAGATCTCGCCTCCATCTTCAGTGGTGCAGAAAAATCTTTCACTTACAGGAAAGTCTTTTAAAAACCTGCACTGCTGGTGAAACCACATTCCCCACCACCCCAAAAATAAAACCAGTGGAAAAAGTTATTTATGCTGAAACCTAACAAAAGCTTATCTGATGGAAAAAAAGCTTTCAGGAACTGAGACAGGATCCCATTTGCTCCAGTGGAGTGCTTTAGAGTGGGCCCTACCAACCAACCTCTGTATTGAAAAATAATAGGATGAAAACATGTTTCCAGTCCAAATTCACCTTGCCCTTCTAAAAAAGCTTCTTTAGGCTTTAGAAAATCAAGCACAACCTCAGACAACCCTGGCCTCCCTAATGAGAGCTTTTCTTGGACCTGCCTTGACATGCTGTTCTTCCAGTCTCAGCAGGAGCTATCACAGGGGGGAATATGAGAACTAATTAACATTTGTATCCATTATTTTTAGATGAGCTGTCCAACAATATACACATCTCACTCTCTACAACGGGTACTTGCTTACTATGGGATTGACCTATTTTAATTGAGCAGTGACAGATATACTATATAAACAGAAAAACAAGTCTTCTACCTTGCTTGGCCCCACTAACAGACATTTAGGGAGATGGCCTTTTGGATTTAAACAAAATAGCAGAAATTTCGAAGACAACATTTATTTTCTTTAATCCTAGAAAAATTAAACTGGGAGAATTAAAGTATGTGCTAGGAAGACCTAAGTATTTTTATACATTTGTGTATATATCTCACACTATTCACAAGTTATTACCATTCCACCAAAAAAGTAAACAAAGTAACTATTTCATGTTGGTGTTTAGACACGAACAAGAAAGACAAATGCAGACAAAAGATATCCTTCAATATTGCTAGTATTCAGTTAAGCAACAGCATCATCAAATCGTCCAAATCTAGAGGCTGTTAAAAAGACATCAATATATCTTACTCCCAGTAACGCTTCCACATTTCCCAGTGTTGTAAGAACTTTTGGTTTCATTCTGATACTCCCAAGCCAAGCCCTTTTTATCTGTCACCAAATAATCACTTCACTTCCAAGAAGTTCCACCTTTGAAATGAACCAAGAAACTTACTGTGCCATTTTTGCAGAGTGCAGCATTATCCAGGTAGATGTAACCGCCAATAATATTTAACTGGACTCGCAGAAGAACTACAAGCATACAGGTGCTGTACACAGCTACGATGCTTCTTGTGAAACCTTGAAAAGAGAAAACAAAATAACTTCAAAGTCAAAGAAATAAGGGTGAGCCAAGGAGAGAGAGTGCTCTCCAAGACTCAAGAAGTGCTGATGGTTCTTAAACACACAGTCACATTTCTCTCACCGGTTGTCATAACACATTTTCACAACACATACGCAAGATGGTCATGAGTCTAATGTGCTGGAGCTACATCTAGAGTGTCCCAGTTGAAGTTCTGTATTAATACCATCTTGCACATTATACAAGTTATTTTGAGAAAAATAAAAATAATACCAGTTGCTCCAGAAGGAAAATATTTACTGCCAAACCATCTTTCTTCATTAGGCCAGGAAATACACAGTGTATGTTAGATCTCATCATGCAATTAAGACACAGAAGGCGTAACAGCAACTTGAGAAACAAGCTACCCAAGGCAGGAGCAGCTAGGATCTAAAATAAGCATCAGCTAACAGCCAGTAGGCAATGAGGATGAGTAGAAGTGACATGAATAAATATGG
>VYZS01063234.1:5772-20002 GCA_013400695.1 Neodrepanis coruscans
TATTTTTGTATTACTGTAGACTGAATGTTATAAAAGAAAACTAATGATGTCTGATCTTTTATCTTCTAGACTATCATTTTACTCTGGCCATTCTTCATTCTCCATGTACTGCATGCTCTTCTTAGCAGTAAGTATGAACTTTCCACCTAAATGGAACAAAGTCTGTTAGCTATCTAGTTCAAAAATTGAAATATTGACTTGGCTGCTTTGCACAAGGGACACTGCTTTTGTAGGATGCTTATCTGGGATAGTAGATGTCTCATTAGGAGTTGGAAGAGGGGTGATACTGAAACAAGAAGTAGAAATATGTTTGTTATGCCTAAAAAGATGGTACCTGACTTATGTGTCTTTTTTAAAATGAATGTAATGACAAGTGAGTTTAGACAAGAAGATGCTGCTTAAATTGAGTTACATTTAAAATATTCTAAGACATATAAAAGTCTGTAATAAGATATGTCTGACTTAATGAAACATGCAAAGCCTACTTAAAAAAAGCAAACAAACGCCATAAACTTAAACACTGATCCAATGTGGCTGGGCCCATAAGCACAAAACAGTAGATCAACCTGAATTTTTAAATTCTTTTTTTTTGTTTCATCTTTTATGGGCAGAGAGGGAGAGTGAGGGAAGCAAGGGGACAGATCTGTCTGTGAAAGTAAAGATTAATGACAAGATCAGTTCAGTAATTTTTCAGTTGGAGATCGCTATTTTTCAGTTAAAATTGTTCCAAGTCAGCTAAGGCAAATTATCTTCACCCCTAGTATGAACTTTGTAACACTGAAAGACTGATCTGGTTGTTCTCCCTCTGCTAACTGGTAACACAGAAAGCGTTCATCAACTTTGTGGAATTTTGTTTTTAATGTAGCTGTAAAGTTAAACTATAGTCCTGGACATAAATTGCTACTATGATACACTATGTAATCTTTACAGACCTCAGATTCAATTTGTTTTCTTGTTTTGGTTGCATTTTTTATTTCTTTCACTGTCTCTTGGACAGATTTTTTAAACTAAAGAAAAAACCCATAAGCACACACATAAGGGGTGGCTCTCTCTGTAGGTATTTTTTTAGTCTTATTGTAAAATAAAGTTATTTCAGAAGTTTGTTTAGTTTTATCATTGCAGTTTGTTTATGGCTAAACCTGTTTGGTTCCACTCCCATCTTTACATGTCTTATCTAATGTAAATGTGAAGAATTCATAAAATTATTGAGTCTTGGTTTTGACTAGAATATAGTGTGGCTATTTGGGTTTTTTAAAATAAGTGTTTGCTCATTAAATCTGGTAGTCACCAAAATCTTGTCTGTCCACTTGTAATAGGAGTTCAAAAATGAAACTACCATTTCCACAGTACAGTGGAGCAATTACTGTTGTATACCCTAATTTTGGTTTGCTCCTCTGGGTTCAGTCATAACATTATCCTCCAATATCTCCTTACATCTCCTTTTGCTGAGCGACATGATAACATGATACTGCCACCTCACAGAACGGCAGACTTGGAGATAAAAAAACCTGTGGCAGATGTGTGGCAATATGTATGGTTTATAATTTATTTGGACTGGATCACAGTTGTCTGGCAGGGATCTGAAACTTTTACCTCTGTCATGCATGTTTGTAAGGAGAGTTCTGCATCCCCACTCTGGGGCTCTGGGGAAATGGTGATGGTCAGGAGGACTTCTTATCGGCTGAATACAAGATTAGGTAATACAACTCTCTCAAATACAAGATAGTAGAAGACGTGCTGAACAGACTGGACTTGAGATCTCATTTGTTTAACATACAAGGCTTGGAAAAAATTCAGCCTTTGGCAAGAAACTTCAGAATAAAGTTACTAGCTTCATATGGGTTGAATAATGCTTTCTGTAGTTGCCTGTGGCATGTTTTTTTGAATCCATGCAAAGGAGTTTGTGTAGAGACTTCTTGAAGAGGTAATTATGAACCTTAGCTGTCTTGTGGCTTTGTGTGTCTGTATGAGCTTCAGTATTAGCAACCTCTGCATGGGTTGGTGGCGGGACAGTTCAAGTCCATCCCGTGTGTTGCCATTTTGAAATGCTGTAAATCCTAGTCTTGTGTCAGTCCTGGTTTGGACACTTGCTGTGATCAGAAGCTCTCCTTGTGTTCATTCAGTCCTGCAGTAACTCCAAGACAATGTGGCTTCACTTAGTATCTCCCTTAGACTAGAGGGCTACAAATGTCTTTTATCTCCTAATGTGACATTTGTTGAATGAGAAGTGTTTCATTGGAGGTGAGTTTGTTTTTCAGTAAACCAGTCAATGAATAGCCTGAGTCCTGGCTGGAGGAGGAGGCATTCTTCACCTGTTCCTGCACCCCAGTACCTTGTCTCTGGCTGAGCTATTGCCCAGTACAAGAGGCTTTGTAGAGATTAGACTTCTAGTTCCTTCTGTTGAGTAATAAGATTGACTCATCTTATTACTTATGAAACCACTGTCAGGGCTTTGTAGGGACGTCTGAAGGTTAGTGGCTCTTGTGCAGTAATTTCTATCTTGCTGATTAACACAGACTCATTGCATACAAAAAGAAAAAGTGCAGATGTCCTTAAAAAGACAGCTGTTGCAGGAGGGTGAGGAACTTGCCTATGTGGCAAGGCAGAGTGCTGCTGCTGGCTTTAAGCCAAAGCTGTGGCACTTGATAACTTGTTCGTTAACTGAACTCTGTACATTGGCTTCATCTGCTCTCTGCACACATTCTGCAGCCGTGGGCTGAGTCATCAGCACAACAGACTGTTAAGTGTCATTGCTCAGAGGCAGTGTTAATCACAACCGGACACTGGCATGCTGGTTTCTGGAGAGGTTGGAGGAGCGTGTCTTGTGTGTACTGCAGAAAGTGTGCTCTGAAATGTTACTTGCTGAACATGTGTGCTATGTCAGGTGAATCTATGACTCTAGAGAAACAGTCATGTGTGGAGCAGCTGAGGAAGCTGGGATTGTTCAGCTTGGAGAAAAGGAGGCTCAGAGAGAACCCTTATGACTCCTACAACTGCCTGAAAGGAGGTTGTGGCCAGGTGGGGGTTGGTCCTTCCTCTCAGGTAACAAGCAATAGGATGAGAGGAAATGGCCTCAGGTTGTGCTGAAAATGGTTTAGATTGCATATTGGAAAAATTTCTTGGGAAGGATTGTCAAGGATTGGACCAGGGTGCACCTGGGAAGTAGTAGAACCACCATCCCTGGAGGTATTTAAAAGTTGTGTGGATGTGGCACCTGGGGACATGGTTTAGTGGCAGACTTGTCAGTACTGTTTTAACAGTTGGAATCAAATGGTCTTGTGGGTCTTTTCCAATTTAAACAATTCTGTGACATTTTTTACTTGGCAACCATTTGGATTTTTTCAAGAGTCTGAATGATGTTGGAGTATTCTTCTGTTTATGGGAGATTGCCGAAAGTATCTGAATTCTGACTGCATGGCTTTACTGGTATTGGGAGTTAAAAAGTGCAACATATCCTGTGCTGCATGTCCCACCTCATAGCAAGGGCTGCGTGTGGAAACACCACTCACTGTATCAGTCATGAAATTCACCATCTTAACTCTTGTTGAATGGAAATGTTAAATAGTTTACATTATCTACCTATTTCAATAGGCAGTAGTGTAAATCATGCTACTCTCACAGCGCAGAGATCACTGCACCTAAAAAAAGCTATTGTGTCTAGATGGACCAGTTTAAAGCCTAGGTTTTCATTTCCAGGTTAGAAACTAGAAGAAACTGTGATTTTAACTCATTGGAACACAGAATGAGTGAAACCACAGGAAAAAATCAGTTTGCAGACTGTCAATATAGAAAGCTGTAGTGGAGAATGTATTTTGAGACTTGTTTGGCAGAGCTAGATGGGTTAGTTTGGGTTGAGGCAGAGGTGTTATCTCTGGGATAACGGCTTCTGCCAACAGCTTTGTGAGGAAGGTCGATGAAGTTTGACCGCAACAGTATATGGGAACCCACTGACCTAATAACAGATGCTGGATCCCAAATTGTTGTCCTCTGTCTCCTCCCACTTCTCCTTTCCTTTCATAGTTAAACAGCTGGCATGGTCTCTCCTGTATCAACAAAACCATTTAATCTTACGTTGGAGAAGGGAGGGCAAGTCTAGTCAAACACCCCTTCTAACCTGGCAGTGTTAGTGTGACCAAACTAACACCCTTCCCATGGAGGGGGAGATGCTGCAGCTAATCATAAGCTTTTGCATTGACTTCTTTTTTTTTTTTTTGAAGATTTGTTTTTAAAAGCTATTGAAAATTAAAATGCCAAATGCATGCTGCCATCAGTAGTGAGAATGATCCACCACAACTGTTGGCAGTTGGCAGAAATGAGTGTGGTCCTTAGGATCAGGTTGCTGTAACAGTCAGTCTTAGCTGTAGCTGGCCTGGGCACTTCCCTGCCTGCACCTTTGAAGAATAGGACTGCAGAAATCCAGCCAAGAGGCCCTGCTATTCTGGGACAGCAACGTGTTTGTGCTGCTTAGACTTGGGACGAAAAGGGATGATGAATCTTGCACAATGTAATTTGAGTGGCTCTTAAGCTCTCCTATAGTTCATTGGGAACATTTTTTATGTCCAAGGACACAGGGAATTACAGATGAGAACAGGAGGGCAACTGATATTTCGGTGGGCTGGACTGACAGCTTTCTTTTATATAGAGATTGTAAGATAAACACAAGTGAAAGGGGGCTTTAGTCTGATTTTGGTACTCATGAACCTACATGTACCAGTCAAGCTTTGCTCTTCAACTCTGATTTGCATTTTTTAAATTGAGATGAGAAGATGAGTGAAACAGTACTCAAACAAAAGCCTGGGAGCTTTTAACATAGTATTTTAGGTATATCTCTTTGCACAGCACTGTTTCTTTCCTTTCCCAAATGCTATTGACTAGAAGTACAGAAAGTCTTTAATGGATTCCTGCCCACATGAAAGCTGTGGGCTACCTAGTCTCATAAAACTAATGAAAAGATATTTTTTGCTGAAAACATCTTGTTTGGCTCTTGTGTGTTGTACCAAGCATCTTATTTAAAGCAGAAATAAAAAACCAAAGGGTAGCTGGTCATGCTGCAAAGCTAAAGGATGGAGATGCTTGTGCTCCTACTCGTATGCGCTCCTTCAATATTATATTTGAACTTTTTAACAGTAAGCAAACACAGCAAATGATTTCTCCATAATTTACTTGGAAGTTAGGGCTGGCAGTAATGATGACAGTATTGTGGACTGGCTCCTCTAGAACTGAGCTGAAAGCAGTACCTTGCAGTGCTTTAGTTCTTCTAGCAAGGGTTAAAATACTAACTCCAAGTGGAATGAACACATTTATTCTTTTCTTCTCATCAGAAAAGAGCAAAGTGTTGTATTCCAATTTGCAGTGGAATAAAATGTTATTGTTTATCCTGCTCAATGGTAAAAATGATGTTAATAAGAAATTATTTTGATAATGTACAGCCAAGTTGAAGCTGGAGGACTAAAACCAAAAAGAACATTGTCCACTGGAAAAGTCTGTATAGAACAAATTAATTATACTATTGATACTGAATTACTAGTAACAAACTATTACTAGTAACAAACAGAATTTTCCCCCATTGCATAGGAGGCAGTTCTAGCACATTAGTTGCCTTTGACAACAGCATGCAGCAATCTTAAAGAGCCCAGACTAGTACATACTATGCATTTTCTCCCTAGTCCAGTCATTTCCCCCCTCCTTTAATTCAGCTGTCCAATGGGATCAGTTCCCTTCTGGGCTGTTCAAACATCTGAGCTGACACAGTGTCGTAGGGTTAAAAATGAAAGTAAAAACGATCGAGCCGTGGTACGGTGGCTTCGCCTTGCGCTGGCGGCCCCGGCGGCTGCTTCCGCTCTGGGGCCGCCCGGCCCCATGCCCTCATGTTTTTCGGTTGCCCTTTTCTCCCCCCCCCCCCCCCCCCACCCCCCTGGTGGCATGGCACGGATGGCGGGCGCGCTGCATGCCGGCAGGAGCTGCTGCTGGGGGTGCAGCTCCAGCCCGATGCAGAGTCCCGGCGCGGCGCAGCCCCGGCTTCACCGAGCAGCGCGGTGCGGACTTACCGGTGCAGGCAATGCTCGCGCAGTCCAGAATCGCCGCTCGGCACGGCCGGCGGGAGCGGCGCCGGAACACGATTCTGGCTGGACCCTGCCATGTTGCCAAGCATGCGAACCGACCGTGGGGCCATTGCAGGCCGGCGGCGAGGCAGCACCAGCAGCAGCAACAGCCCAGCAGCGGCGCTGGGGCTGTGGTGACCGCAGAGCGACAGCAGCAGCTCGTCCTGCTGCACTGGCGCTGCCGCCCAGCTCTACAGGCAGCGGTGCCAGCCCGGCGGTGGTAGCCACATGGAAGCCAGACGGCAGCCGCCATGAGCTGGAAGTGCCCTCCCGGCACATGTATCACTTCCAGGCGGCGGCAGTTTCTCCCATGAGCAGCTGCATGCCGGGGTGGGCCTCGGGACGCTGACCAATCATATGGGAGGGCCAGCCCTAGGGCCCACCCACACATGGGCGGGACCAGAATTCCTCGATAAAACGGCCATGCCCCCGCCATTTCTCTCTTGGACCTTGGATACAGCAGGAGCAACATCGTATCTCGTTTTTAGCGGGACAGAGGACCACGTGAAAACTGAGTCGGNGAATTTGTGATAAAACCACCACACACAGGGGAGTCAGTCATGGTTAGAGTAATAGGGATAGATCATCCCTTTGAACAGCAGCCTAGATATACCCTCACCTTCAAGTAACTGCACACCTATATCCTTTTCCTTCACTGGAAGGGGACAAATTAATTCTGAAATATTGCTTCTTTTTTTTATTGCCCAATCAAAATAGAACTAAAGAACATACAATGCAGATGTACCAGGGATCATAAATACGTGTTTATTAAGAAAAGGGGGATAGCCCCATTAAAAAGGCAAAATTAACTGACAGACATTGAAGTCTAAGTTGTTTTTATTCTTTTAATTTTTTTTTTGAGAAACCTAGCTCATGAATGACTCATGAATTCTTCTACAGCTCTGTAGTCCTTCTATAATAGTTTTGTTTGGATGTGAGCCTGTTGTGTTTAAAAGTACATGGGAAAGACATTATCCTCATTTCTTGTTTGCAGGCAGTGTCTTGTTGGCTGATACTTAGAGCTCTGTTTATTCATAGATACAGTGCTTACAGGTATAAAACAAGCTGCTGCACTTCTATATAATATTTGCATAAACACAAGATTGCATATGACAGGTTATTTCTCAGCATATTTTGTGGCTCTTAGCCACTCTTTTGTGCTTAGAACTGCAATTTTTAAACTGTTTCTTCAATTCTAGAGTTTGTGCTAGATGAAATATGAATCATAACTTTTATTCAAAGCTATTTGAATAATAGCTTTTTTACAAACTAGCTTTTATATGAAGGAATCTCTCAAGTTTCCTGTAATGAACAGAAAGGAAAGAGCTATTTTGCAAACATTTACAGAAATAGTAGGAAGCATGGAAGAGCTCTGAAGAGGATCTTTTTCTCTGCTGTTGCCTAGTCTGAGCAGGGCAGAGGTATCTTGGTTTGTACTGCTGGATCACTGAACAGGACTGGAACAGGGATGGTAGATCATCTGTCTAAAAGTTTGTTTTCTGTTGCTCTATAACAATATGCAAGAATCTGGTCTGAATGTCTCAGCTCTTTCATTCTCTCGAGGATCTGGTTTGAGTAACTGCTTGTATCCAAGATGCTTAGGTGCAAACTGTCTTGTGCAATTGTGTAGTACTGTAATGCACTCCCCTGTCCTTGAGGATGTTAGAGGATGTCTACTGATGGAGTTAGAGGGTGAATAGTTGCTTTGGTGCTCTGTGCATCTGCTCAGCTTCCTAATGGAAGACTTCACAGTCATGGGATGTGGGGAGGGCTTGTCTCCTGTAAGGATGTCCTTGGGATGTCTGTAGAAATGGAATCTTCCCATCTTATAATTATGCCTGGATTCTCAGCTGTTAATGACTAACCCCAGGTTTCCTTGTAAATTTTGCCCCTTCTTTTCATATTAGTTACACAGAGGCTGTTTTTTTCTGAAGAATTTAAAACTACTGTTCTTTCCCTTTCTCCCACCTCCACCTCAGTAACAAAACCACCAAAACACAGTACTTTAGTATCTACTTTCTCCACCCCCAAAATCCTAAAACTAACCACATATATGTATACATACACTTAATGCTTAAGCATTCCTGATTCAGAATTTGTTGGTTTGAGAAGAATCTTTATGGTTTGTGGCTCTTGGGACTTTCTGGGTCAGCAGACTTGCTTCAAAGTATGAGCTTTCCTAACTAGTCAGTAATGGATCCAAATACTAAATATAACCACAGCAGTGTTTTGTGCCTACTAGAACAGTAATGCCATAGGGCTTTTCCTCAGTGCCCAGGCGGGTATCATAGGCCAAAGTTAGACATGACTAATGATAAATACTAAGCTAAGTAAAGTAAATGCCACTTATTTGTTTTCTCCCAAAACTTGTAGGGCCTCTCAAAGTAGGGTTTGTTTCATGAGAAAACTGACTTTTTGCACCTATGTTTCTTCTTCAGACTCCTACTACTTTTACTTGGACAAACTGAGAAGTGTTCTCATTTCTTTCTCTCCTTTCTCTCCTTTCTCACAGGAGAGTTTTCTCCCTAGGAAAACTGTTTTCTTGCTCTGTTTTGCTCTAAAGATCATGATGCTGTGAGCCTGTTAGGGCTAAGGAGAAACAAATCAAGAGTGAAAATAGGTACATCTCTAAAGGAGAAGTGTACCTTGCTTCTATTCCTTAGGATCTGTAGGAAATGCAGTTACTGGGGACTTCTTGTATCAGGAGAAAATCCATTCTTGGAAGTACCAGAACAAATCAAATGGTACAAGTAGAACTATTACTTGGTGGGGGAAACCCCCAGCTAAAATTTCTTCCTTTTGACTTCCTTTTTACTTGAAGGAGTGGAGGAGTATTTCCTGTACCTTAGCAGGCAAAACTTTTGCAGTACAGAATTCTTATATAATAAGATTTTGGAAAAAAAAAAAAGTGAGAATGCATTGAATGAAAAACCACCAAGGAGTTTTAAGTATTGAAATTAAATATCTGAAATATGACCTGGGTTGGTGGAGTGAGTAGGTTTTGTTAGATTTAAAAGAGTTTTGTGACTTTAAAGTGGGAATGTTATATGTTAACTGTTGGGAAATTTCCTTGTGAAGCTGTATGGTTACACCTCCAAAAGTCCATGGAGGAAGTATAAGCCACTGTACTTTAAATTTAGGCAGGCATGTGTATATGGATATTAATGCTGCTCTGGTGGAAGACCAATGCTTGAAAGCCATGCTAGAAATATTAAGAGTAGCAAATAATTCTCCAGTTGCAGAGACCCTTCCATTCATGTCTGTGGCTTCTTGCAAGAAGCCACAAAGTAGCTGTGAGTTTCTCTTCATTGCTGTGTGTATTTTTAGAAATGAAGTACTAGACCATAGATTAAGAAGAAACTTGTGTTCAGGATGTGTGTGGCACAGAGAACATATTTTCATTATAGAGTAAACTAGTAGGGAAAAAAGGCTGGAAATTATTTAATCCCATTTCAAGGTTTTATGAAATCTCTTTGCACTTTAAAAAAGAATGAAACAGCAGGAGTGGAGAGAAATAGAGTATAGCTGAATGATACATCTGAAGGGTCAGACTGCTCAGAACAGGGTAGCATGGAAGCTGCTGTCAAACCACTGCCTGACAGGAGCCAGTTGCTACCAGAACAGCTCGGGATGCTACTACTGTGATTGCAGGCTCACAGATATAACAAGTGAAATGCTACTAAGGGGCATTTCAGTAGTATTAACCAGATGATGTTTCCTAAAGTTCCTATGGCTTCAGTAGATTCCAAGTTTTGTTTATTAAGCATATTCCTTTCTAGCAAAGAGATTGGGGTGGGGAGACATGGATTCACTGCTGTTTTCCTTCTCTAAGCCTGTACTCTAAATGACTTCAAAGAGAAGCGCAAGAACGTGAGGTATGCCATGAAGTAGGGGATTCTGTAAACCGCCTGAAGCTGTTGCCCTCTGTTAGTCAACAGGGTCAAAATAGTATTAAGAGTTAATGTAGTGTGGGACTGGGACATCTCCATATGTGCACTTAATGCTGTATAAGGGCTAATGGTATATAAAGATAAGTTGGGAATACTTCTGTTTTCAACCTTGGTTTACATTCAATGAACTAGAAGGCAAAAGCTCCTCCTCTCCTTGGCTGCTTTGTTTTCCTGTGTGGACCTGATGGCCTGTTGCAGCCCAGACATGTTAGTGTTGTCTTTAAGAGTGAATCATGGTAGTGGGAGGAAACTTGACAGGGGAGCACAACAACTGCTTGAGCCTATTAAAAGCACTGTCATTTTGAACTTACCTGCTTAAAAATAACACGGCTTCTGCCATTGCAGCAGCTGGTTAATAAGCAGTTATTCTCAACTGAGCAGCAACAACAAAACCTCAAAAGATAAAAAACCCAATTGTAACCAGAACAGCTGCTGCTTCTGAAATTAAATACTGCAGTGATCTGTCACCCTGACACTTATCTGTGGTATCAATTCTCACCCTTCTCACACATAGTTTTCAAATAATGTAAATCTACCTGCTGGTAGAAGGTGCAAGAAGGTCTTTGGTCATTTTCTGTACAGATAGTGGAGCTGCTGTGGAGAATCACCTAGAACTGGTGAAGCCTGTAGCCAACTGCTTGATGGAACAGCTCCAGATCTTCTCTATGACAGGAGACTACTCTTATACTACAGAAATTAAGCTTTCACATCTATGTCAAAATCCAAGTTTCTCATGTGATGCTTTGTCAGGGAGCAAGAAAATCTGCACACACACTGCGTAAGGGCAATGTAAAGACTGCTTTCCTGATCATTCAGTGGGGTGGGCTGGCACCTTTCCAAGATGGATGTTGTGTGGCTTGCCTCATTATCTTCCTGTGTTCAGAAGTAAACCTGTTTTCTCACATATCTCTAGTTGCATAACCCTTATTATTTCTACTATGACTACACATCTTTGCCAACTACCAAAAATGCTTATATAGAAAAAAATTCTTCATTGAAACAATGTCTTTTTAGCTGCCTTCAGCAGCTAAAATGGGAATGGGGAAAAAGGAAAGAACAGCCCTTATCAAGCCATTAGCCAAGAGTTAGGCTACCAGCATGCACTGGAGGACTGTTCTGGCCTAGTGTCGGTTAATCCAGAAGTAATATTAGTGCAAGTTCATTGGAACACCTTTTGTTGAAAGAATTGTGTGACAGATAATTTTTGAAGTGGCTAACCTGTACTTTCCCTAGTGGTGAATTTGAGGCCCACAGAAATATGCAGTGCCCACCACTTTTGAAGGGGAAAAACTTATTTTCCAGTCCAGGCTTAGCTGTTGCTTCTTCAGAGTCTGATTTCATCCTGACCTTGCTGTTAAAAAAAACAGGTTATGGATAGGGTTGATATGTTTGATGCTCCATTTATAGCTGAAAATGTCAGCATGCCAAAATTATGATGTAAGTTACTCAGAGAAACATTCCCCAAATGTTTAACTTTGGAAAGTAGCACCTTTGCATCCACAGTGTGTGCCCTGTGCACAATGTGTATTTACATTGTAAATGTAATGCTTCTCAAAAGTTAGCCATGGCTTTTGAAGTTGGTAGTGGAGGGTTCTACCAAAGTTTGTTGTGCTGCTCAGTGCCTGATGGCTGTGTGTTAGTTAACTTGTATGTTTTCTCAGGACTCTCAGTTGAGGCTTTGTCCTTGCCCCCTGAAGTTCCTAGAAAAGTATTTCTGAAAAGAAATACTTGAAATGTTAAATATAACTTCCAACTGTTTTGTTCTTCTCACTAAATATAGTAACTATGGTGCCTTTTTTGGTGATAGGATCAAGTTCCAGAATAAATTTGATGTTTACAGAGTGGATTTGGAGAAGCTCCTCCTCAGCTATAAAGCTAGACAGACAGATCCTACACAGATCAGAGGAGACAAAGACAGGGTCTTGGATTAGATGGGATAAATAGTGTGAATCTGAAATAACACATTAAAGGCACAGATAGACACAACAACGATAGCGCTGAGGGGAGGGAAAAAGCATGGGAACTACACATATCCACTTCTTTACCAGAGAGGCAGCATGGTTAATATGCACTAAAACCAGCGAGGAACAGACAGAGCTCAGTGAAATAACATCAGTGACAACTGAGGAATGTAATCCTAGATGTTATCAATTGTTATACCAAGTTAGTTTTGATACTTGGCTGCAGCTGGAATGTCGTGCTAAAAAATGTGACTGGAATTAAAAAACCTTAAAAATTAAGTCTGCTCTAGGTATAATATATGTAAAATTTTCTTTTTTTGTAAGGCTTTCCTGTTGTTCATGCAGGAGAAAAACACTGGTTTGAATTCTACTGGATTATTTTTAAGCTTTAAGTAGTTCTGGTATTACCAGGACCTCATTTGTAACATTGGTATGGTGTTAAATACCAAGAATATCAAACTCTGCCTTAGCAGCCTTGTGAGAGTCAAGCACCTGGAACACTCGTGCATATCATTGTCTGTGAATGCAGATTTCAACTCCATTCTTCAAACAGACTCAACAGATTTACTGCTTCTGTAACTATAATTGCATTTTGTATCTATTTTTCCTTCAGCTTTACCTTCAGGCCAGAATGAAAGGAGACTGGGCAAGACTTGTACGTCCTACTATACAATTTGGTCTCATTTCTGCATCTATATACGTGGGTCTCTCACGTGTTTCTGACTACAAGCACCACTGGAGTGATGTTTTAACAGGACTCATCCAGGGAGCAGTGGTAGCAGTGCTCATTGTGAGTAACTCCTGAGGTGGGGGTGTGTGTGTGAATGCTGCTTTTATGAACAGCACCTTGCAGGCTGTGTTTGAAGGAAATCAGACCTTTATTTCTAATGCTTCAAAAACTGAAGTGGGGAAACAACTTCTGGAACTAATATGGTGTAGCCACAGTAGTTTGGGGAGTGTGGCACGCTCTGCCCAGTGAGATAAGTAAGTTTGAGCTGTTGGACCACATGAAATTGTCCCTGCTCAAGAGCTTTTGAAATAACCAAAATGAAAATAGCCAGCTGCAAAACTCTGTAGGCCTTTATATATAAACCACGCTTTCTGCCTCTATACAAATTCTAAATCTCAAGTACAATAGCAGCACACTATGTACCAGGTAAATGGGGGGAAAAGGCCTTGAAGAAAAAGCATGAAAAGTGTATGCCTCTGCCACCTTACACAGCCTGTTTTTTTTCATTTTGATGGGAAACTAAAACCTTTCACCATTTCTTGTGCATTTTGAGTACTAAAAATGTGTTCACAACAAGGAGCCTGTGGAACTCAGCTGTACTAATGAGTGAAAAGCTATCCTAAGGAAGAGGCACTTGGCTAAACTTGGTGTAGCAGGCCTGTTTGTCTTGGTGGCAACAGTTGTGCTGTCACCAGAGTGCCATGGCTGATTCATCCATGAGAGAGACAGAGCTCTGGGTCAGAGATAGGAGCTAATTGAAATAATGAAGAATTCAGTTACCAAGAACTGAGGCTCAGCTGGGAAGAACTACCTCCAAGATAAACACTTTGACTTTCTCAAGTCAGAAGGGTATGGTTCATTTCAAGACAAAGCTTTGTTTACTTATAGCAATCAATAACCAAAATGAATCTTGGAGCAGCTCTGGGGAACCTTTGTTGCCTGTAGGATGAGATTAAGAAATGAAACAAACACGCAGTNGGAAAACAAGTTTAGTGAAAGATTTTGGATGGTTCAGAAGATAACTTGGAGGTCCTTGGTAATACAAGAAACAATAGACAGTGGCATTGCAGTGAGCAGAGTTGAAAGGTGAAGAAATTATTTTTTAAACTACACACCACCACAACCCTGCCCTTCCCAAACTCTTACCTGAAAGAACTGAAGAGTTCTTCAGAAACAGTGAGCTGAGGTAAGAGCATGATAGGGCAGCAACTGCAGCTGGACCAGTAAATTAAGTGAATCCAGCAAAGCTGAAAATCATTTGGTTGGTCATCAGACAGCTGCCACTGTGGCAGACTTTCCACAAAAATGATGTTCTGCAGTTTTCAGTTTTGTGGTGGGAGGGGAAAACATGATGTAGGAAGGGATCATGAGAGAAGTCTTCTTGTTTATTGCACATGCAGCACCATAATCAGAATATCTACTTAGTATGACTTGATGAAGTGAGCAGTGAGGAGACAGCAAGCTGCAGAAGTGGAGAAAGACACCTGT